>PVJH01007813.1:52462-90037 GCA_004026705.1 Nesogale talazaci
TAAAGATATTGATAGTCAATGGCATTGATCCTGGAAACTAGAAAGTCCATTGCCTCTGCTATCTGAAAGTGGAGCTTCCCTCCGCAGCATTCCATCATGAAAGATGGAAAGATGGCTTCCAGCGAAGCAAAGACCATTATTCTACATGGGGGGGTGGGGAGTTGCGGGCATTCTCAGACCCCAACCAAACAACCTACCAGAACACACGCAATAACACACAGTGTCTAAACTAACATGGAAGTACAGCGCTCACAGACATAGTAGAAAGCAGTGGTGGGTTGGTGCTGGGGCACTGCATGTGTGGGTCCCCAGGAAGGCACTTGTTCCACCTCAGCATTCCTGTCTCTGTCACCTCTGTCCCCCACCCCCCATCCCTAACCGACCCCCTACAAGTGAAAAGCATCCGCAGACTTCTCTCGGCAGGGGAAGACAGGCACTTACACAGGTCTTCTGTAAGGGCAGAGTGGTACCGATCTGAGTGGGTTTTTAAAAAGTGGCGGACACTGATCCCTGACTACTGCTTTAGGCAGAGGGCTCAGAATGGAACGTGGCCATGCTGAGGCTGGGACTCCGCTGTAGAAAGGTGGACACTCCTGCATTGTGCTCGAAGGGTCTGGAGTCCCAGGGGAGGGTGTCTCTCCCTGGGCAGGGTAGGTGGGTTTCTGGGTGTGCTTTGCAGGCTGAGTGAGAAGCTGGCAAGAGAGAAGGGGGTGGGGCTGAGGGTCCGGGAAGGACATTCCCAGGGTGAGGACGCTCACAGGCCAAGAGGCAGCAGATGGGCTGCTCAACACTATTATTCCAAAGGCAAGAAGCCGGCTCACAGAGGGACCTAAGTGCCAATTTAGAAGTTCCTCTTCTCACTACGGTCCGTGGAGGCCACCCTGAGGCCCTCCAAGGGGGCCAGCTGCACCGTGGCCTTGGTACTTCTGGGTGGCACAGAGTAAGCAAGTCACAGGACAGCTCACAGAGAGGGTGGGGGGGGGTCATCTCCACCAGGGGGCGCTTCATCCATTGGACACCTCACCCTGGGAATGCCCTGATGGATCACGCAGCTGCTCCCCCACCGTGGGGGTCGCCCTGAATCAGAAGGGACCCACCAGAACCCTTGAGTTTTGGAGGGCTTCACTGACAGCCTTGATGCTCCAGGGAGTGAGAGACCCCATTAGGAGCCTGAGCAAGGCAGTGGCCACCAGGCTGGGGAAACCCAGCTTCCTTGCAGTAAAGGGAGATGCTCTACCCTCCCCAGCCCCTGCAAACAAAACAACACAGCCCAGGGCAAAGCAGGCCTTTTCAAGCAGGGACTGTGCAGCCAGCAGCTGAGCTAAAGATGGAAAAAAATCCTCTCTGAGCCCCATCTCACTGCCCTTGACCCTTGAGCAGAGCTGTAAGTGCAAAATCTGTCATCTATTAATCTGTTAGAAGTTGACAAAAGGGACTTTGATCAGGGGCTGTTTTTTCCCCCTTCTTAAGTTTCCTGATGACACATAATAGCCCATTTCAGCCCGAGGCCCGGAAGCACGGCCATCAGTCTGCTGCCGCCCCCCTGCGGCTTTCTCCCCGCCCTGATATTAATTGGCCCGTAAGTGGTTACATGTGTTCCTTTTTATGTGTCAGTTGGAGTCTGTTATTTGAACTTCACAGCTATTTGGGAACATAGAAGGGATGCCTGGGGCCCCAGTGGGGAAGTGGAACTGTCCCGAACATGTCACATGCACTCCTGTCGCCTATGCTTTTGTTTTTGCTTTCGTGTCTCCTCCTTCCCCTTCCTCTCTTCCTCTTCCTCTTCTCCTGGCTCTTGAGGTTTTGCTGTGTCCCACACTCACCCTCAGGGCCCCCTCACTCCCACCCGGTCTCGGTCCAGCAGGGTTGTGGCTGTGCGGCTGAGCGGAGGCCCACCCACAGGAACCTGCCTGGGTCCAGGACTGTGGGAGGGCTTGCAGACTAGCATCTGTGCAGAAGCAGATCACCAGCTGCTGGGGGGTTTGAACCACTGACCTTTGGGTTAGCAGCCAAGCACGTCAGCCTTGCACAAGAGCTCAGAGCCTCCTTCTGAAAGGGAGCTCCAAGCTGCAGACTCTTGACTTAAAGCTGAAGAAATGGAAGTCCAAAGCAGGGATCATTGGGGGGGAGGGGGGAAGGAAAGGGGAGGGAGACATTTTAATCAAAATAACATGTTCCGTTTTCTTACATGTGTTCTCTCATTTCATCCTCAAAATAGCTCTCCATGTTAGGAATCCGCAGACGCTTTCAGATGGGGAAGCAGGCTCCAGGGACAAAGCAGAGAGGCTTCTGGGCCTAAATTCCCCAGAACTGTGTCCTGGCTGGGATGCTGGCTGTGGGACCAGGCCCTCCTTCTCTGCACATTAGTGTTTCCATAGATAAGGGGCCAGCAATGTCACTGACCTCCCAGCATGGCGTGAGGATGCCCTGCAGCTGACCGCACTTGGGGACTCTCACACGTGTCTGCCATGCAGGAAGCATCGACTCTGCGTTGGCGGCACCTCTCTGTGAGGTAGTGTCAGGCCATGATTTGCTGGTGGTTTGAATACTAGCTTGGGTCAGACGTCACTAATCCATGCTGGGACTAGTCCTCCAGCTACAAAATGGGGATAGTCCTGATTGCCGGGTGTACCCCTCCCCATGGAATGAATGTCTAGCTCTCCCATGATTCCCCTGTGGTGAGGCCCTCGTCTACTGGCAAGCTCTGCGCCATCACCCTGGGCTCCTCAGTAGGGAATTAGTGGACCATCCGAAATGAGAATGTATATTAAAGACCATCGTACATGTAAGAAAAGCCTCCATCTGAAGAACAAAGTACTAAGTGGGGGGGGGGGGCGGTTTCCGAAGGAATAGAGAGCAGAAGAAATCATTTTTTAAAAAATGTATAAGTAATATAATCAGAGAGATGAAAAGACATTTCATCTGTGAGACAAAGCCAGAATGAAAACATAAAAGTAGGGCATCAAAATTAGAATACAGCCAAGCTCTTAGAAATTAAAATGGTAAGAGCACCATGCTCCTGCAATAACAGCGATATGCAAAGTGTATGGTGGATAGATATACAGGTGGGGGAGAACTTCTGCAAAAACCAAATATATACATGCTTGTACATGGGTATTGACTTTTGTTAGAAATATATCGATGACTGTGGTAGAGCACACTAGGGTAGCATTTTGTAAAACAACAAAATAAGGTTTAGTCACAGTCAAACGCCTCGAGGGCATGGGGGTTCAGGAACTTGGAGGGCACCAAGACCAACTGGCATAACGTCTCTCACAAAGATCATGTTCTACAGCCTACTTTGGTGAGTCATAACTGAGTTCATGGGGATTTTCAAAGCTCCCGAGGGTCCATCTAAAGTCCAGCTGTTGATTTCTCCCTGTCCTGCTGAGAGAAGAATGATGAAATTGAAAGACACATGGAATAAATCCCTGCAGTAAACTAATGGCTTGTGAGAATATCAGTTCCCATGATCCTGAGACCAGAAGAGCTCATTGGTGCCCAGCTTCCACTACTAACTTCTCGAAAAGGGATCACATAAGAAAGCTCTGGATAGAGTGGAAGAAAAATATGGAACAAAACCAAATTCATAAACAGAGAACAGGCTTCCTGGTTGCATAGAGACTGGTAGACTCCCCAGGACCATGGGGCTTAGTCCTCCATTGACGTCATTCCAGACACACAATAGCCAAATCAATAGCACTCAGGAGAGAATAATCAGCCACGTAGCGTCCAAAGGGAAGACAGCACTGACAGCAAGCTTCAAAGGGTTAGGAAAGAAGGAGGATTGGAAGCAGAATTCATAGGGAGAAAGTGGGATGAGTTATGGTGCCTTGAAGGGAGTATAATTGATGAGAGGAAACAAACTGTGTACAATTGTCCAAGGTCAAACTGATGACCTTCTCTGTGATCCTTCACTCAACTCACAATAAAATGCTAAAACAAGGAAATCAAATTGAAAATGGTAATATGAATACAAAGTTTGGAAGATGGTAAGGCCTCTGTGAAAATAAAATAGGGGCTGAAAACAAAGGAAAAATAAAATTAGAGTATTCATTTCGGAACTATATTCCAATACAAGGGGGGAGGGTTAGGAGGGGGCATATAAAGACACAAAGGAGGAAGCTTTTAAGGAAATTCTCCCAAATTAATCTACCTGATGCTTACAGAACATGACAAAACCATCCACAACCAGTCAAATGACTATGCAGTTTCATAATACCATGAATAAAGGGAGATTTTGAGGGTTTCCTGAAAAGAAGAAAACATACATAAAAGATCAGGGATTAGGATAGCTTTGGATTTTTCAGCACCAACTCTGGAAGCTGATTTGACCTCAAGAATTCTATACCCAGCCAAAATATCCACTAGCCACAGGAACACCAAAAGCAAAAAAGCAACTTCTTGACAGTTCTAAGAAAAGAGATCTGCTACAAAGAGCTTTTAGCCAGTCAATGATAATCCAGTGAGGGCTCTGAAATACCAATTTCCCCAAATTTTCCTTTTAATCTCTATAACCCAAGATGTAATTAGAGGGAATGATCTGCTCAAATGAGGGTGTCAGCTAGGAGGAAGAAGATTTAGGGTTTTCTCTGAAGCCAATCTGAGAAAGGAGCAAGTGGAAAGGAATGTGGGATTGTGTAAAAAGATGTCTGTACTGCTGCCATAGCCCCGGCTCAGACTGTCATCTCTTCCTGCTGATAAACTAGTTACCTCCTGTGTCAGTCGTGTGCTTATGTTAATTTTATGATTGAAATGTAGGGGTGGAGTCTAGTCTGTTAATCTGGAGATAGCCATTGAGTAGCCAATGAGGCCTCTATGTGGGCACGGCTTTCTCCTGGGACTTCTGGGAAATCTCACGATATTTCCCTCATGAAGATGAGAAGCTATCTCCCCAGTTGTTGGGAGTTAGTCTCAGAGATGATGAAGTACAGACAAGACAAAATGGCAGCATCCGAGAAGCTCAAGGAGCTGGAGGAGAAGCCACATGGCTTTGCCCTAATGGAGCCAGACCTCTGAAGCTGGAGAGGCCACATGGAGACCCCTGCCAGCACTGAGTTGCTTTTATCACCACTGGATGCTGTTGATGGACCCTGAGCTCTGGAAGCGAGGAGCCATGGAGATCCCTGCCAGCGCTGGGATTCTGCATCCACTGACTTGTGACTTCGTGAGTTGGAAGGAGACATTATGGACTGGTATCGGGCATATGGGCTAATATCGGACTTATGACTTTGAACTGAACTGGCTTGGGATGCTTTCTCAGTGTTCCATTCCTTTTGTATATAAGCCATTCCCTTATATCCATATGCGTGCCTATGAAATTTGTTCCTCTAGTCTACATGGACTGACACAGCTCCTCATGTGTTCCGAAGTAGAACTGTCTCCCATGGGGTTTGAGTGGCTGACGTTATGGAAAGAGATCATCAGGTCTTTCCTTGTGAGGCTCACCTCATTTGGCATAGCTAACGACAGTCTCTACACGAGATGAACGGACAGCGGCTAAGACCCTGGGCTTAAACAAGGCAAACCATGTGAGGACGGGACAGGGTGGCCCCATGCTTGTCCCTATTGCACTGCAGTCAGTCGGAGAAGGAAGTGGTTGGACAGCGCCTAAGGACAGCTCTGTGTAGAGGGTGCTCCCGGCCCAGAGCAACAACAGTGAAGACAGGCCACAGAAGCTCACAGCCTGGGCAAGCAGACGGTATGCAGCATCTGGAGATTGAGATGATGGTCCCTGAGTCCATTCCAGCTCACAGGGACCCTGCAGGCCAGTAGAATGGCTCCATAGAGTCTCTGAGGCGGTAAGTCTTTATGGAAGCAGCCACCCTCCTCTTTCGTTCCACTCTTTCTGCAGCACTGCTGGTAAGTTTGAACTCCCAGCCTTGCAGTATAACAGCCCTAGGCTTCCTCGATTGCCCTGTCAGGGGTCCTTGTCTACAGCAGTGGTTCCCAACCTTCCTCATGCCGTGACCCTTTCACATACTTCCTCATGTGGTGGGGACCCCCAACCACAACATTATTTCCGTTGCTATTTCATCACTGTCATTTTGCTGCCGTTACGATCACAGTGTAAATATCTGATATACAGGATGTATTTTCGTTGTCACAAATTGAAGATAATTAAAGCATCGTGATTAATCACAAAACAATATATGATTATATATTGTGAAATATTTATTTCTAATTACAAATTTGAAAATTTGTCTCGAAGCATGGTGTTGCCTGGGTAACAGTCTGAATATAAGAATAGTAAACTGCATTGTTACATTTTGTGACAGGATGCATAAAAAGTCTCTAGTCAGTGCAAGGTTGAGATAGTGTCTTTCTCACCCAGATGAGCATATCTGCATGTGGGTGGACCTGCCTGGAGTGGAGTCTTGGTTCCTACAACCATCAGAAATATGTGTTTTCTGATGGTCTTAGGTGACCCCTATGGAAGGGTCATTCAATAACACCCTAAGGGGTCACGACCCACAGGCTATTTGATGTCTTTTTCTTGCTAACCCTTGGCTCCAGGGGATGCAGGTCCTGTGTAATTTACTCGACACTTGGTTTCCAGTAAAGAGTCCTGGCTGGTCTTGTGGGTTAAGCATTGGGATGTCCATGTCAAGGTCAGTGGTTCAAACATGCCTGTTGGGAGAAAGAGGAGGCTGTCTGCTTCCATACATGGTTGTGTCTCAGAAACCCTGCGTCAGGTCAACACTTGCCAGCTATGACTCGCCAGTGGGTGGTGGGTCTAAGGAGCTGTGCCTTGGTGCTTGGGTGCTGAGCAGGAAAAGACCTGGAGCCCTGCTTCTGTGGAGAGCACCCTCTGGGCCCCGAGGAGACCACTATCCTGACCCCCAGGGTTCCCGTGAGCTAAGTCATCTGGATGGCTCACCATGAGGATGAAGATGGTCTGATTGCCAGGAGGAGGCGTTCTGGGGCACCGCAGTGTGAGGTGGGCTGCTCCCCACCAGGTGGGCACCGGGCACCCGCCCCGAGGTTGGCAGACAGCTCTGGGGATGTGCTCTCCTACACAGAGTGCTCTAACTCAGGAAGTCGCCATGAACTCAGAGACCCCTGACCACCACAAACCACAAGCTACCCCATGGCCTAACATGGGCCTCTGATAGAGAGCAGGCTAGAATAAATATTTGTTGAGAAATGACTAAGTCAAAGGAGCATCAGAGAGAAAGAAGGAGGAGCAATAGACAGCGGGGAGAGAGGGTGGGAGCTGGAGAGAGAGAGAGAGAGAGAGAGAGAGAGAGAGAGAGAGAGAGAGAGAGAGAGAACAGCTTGGGGGGCGCTGTTTGATTCTTAATAAACTACTCAAGAGCTCTGAGCTCCTCTGGCAGGAACAGAGGTGCTGACAAGCAGTTTAGTTTTAGACTGAAAGAAAAACAAACCCAGAAGCCCCACCCAGCCGGAAGGTGGGTGCGGTTTCTTTGGTGATGCTGGTAACCAGGTCAGGCAGGTTCCTCCCCACTGGCCTTCCAGGGGTGCAGAGGGGCTGGTGGGGGAGGAACCCGGTGAGGGGTGACTCAGTGACTCATCCGGAAAGAAACAGTTCCTGAAGCTCTGTGGTTCATTCCACACATGATTGGGTCTCGTTTCCCCAGGGGTGAATCAGTCCCTTCATTTCACTTGGAGATTTAGGGTTTCTCCTGGTGCTTGGGGCCAGACTCTCCATTCTGCTCTTTCCGGGGAAGTGTGAGAGGTGGAAGGAGGAGGGGGCGAGGAGTGGAGACAAAGGTAAAGCTGGTGAGACAGGAGAGGGGCCTTCAGCACCCTTTCTAGGTGAGTTTGGGTGGAGTCTTCATACCCGCACCTGATGTTTCTCAGGTCATTTTTGACCAAGGATCAGTAACACCAGAACAAGGCAGAAATTCTGGCTTTACTTTTCTCCAGGGGAGAGAGGAGTTGAATTAGGGCCTGCTGGCCCGGAAAAGGCCAGAAGTAGGTGTGCTCCACCGTTTGCAGCTGAGCCCGGTGTAGAGTGGACATGGAGATGGACCCTTGCTACCTGCTTCATGAGGAAGTTAAAAGGGGGTGGTGCCTCACAGCAAAAGCCACCCAGGCTGCTCCCAGCTGTGTCACATCTGTCCGTAGGCGACAGGCGTTTGCTGGAGCACTAACACACCCAAGAGATGATTACTGTACATTTGTCCTTGACCTGAACCAAGCCCACTGCTATGGGGCCGGTTCTGACTTGTAGCATGGTTTCTGAGACAGTCCCTGGTATGTAAGTGGGCAGCCTCATCTTTCTCCTTTGGAGTGTCTGGTGACTTTGAACCAAATGCCTCTTGGGTTAGCAGCTCCACGCCCAACCCATGGCCCAAGAGAATGACTCTTTCTTTCCCGGACCCTTATTTTCTCCATAGGAAAGCTCCTCCCTTGGCCTCTTGTGCAACAGTGCCTGCACACGACACAGAGCCCTCGTAGACAGCCTTCACTTACCCAGTGCACCACGCCACTGGACGCCCTCTGTGCTCGGTCACGCCGAGGCCTTGATACTCACAGGGACTCTCCAATATGCGAGTGGTGTTCCCACCAGGAGAGCGGTGTGAGCCCCTGAACAAGTAAGCGCAGTGTTGCTGAATGGAATCTAACTCTTGGTCACCCCCACCCATGTCGGGGCAGAGCCGTCTCCATAGACTATCTGGTGACTGTCTTTTCAGGAGAACACAGCCTGGACTTGCTCACATGATGCCTCCGGATGGACTCAACCCTGTAGCCTTTCTGTAGCAGACACATGGGCTAGCCAGTATGTACCCCAAAGGCTCACCATGTGCTTTCCGGGAGCTGTTCGTGTATCTTCTCAATCTGCACCTGTTACTGTAATCAAACACTATAATGACTGAATCCACAGCACAATGAGATGTGAGGGCAGGGACGAGGGTCAGATTGGAGCTACTGCTCTGCAGCCTGGATGCTTTGAATGATTTAACACAGAGGACAATGTCACCGGCTCCCGAATTGTCAGCACACTGTGAAGCCTAGACAGAGAAGAAGTCGGGAACCTGTGAGACACAGACCTCTATACACACACCAGAGATGAGAAAGAGGGCCCAAAGAGGAGGAATTCCAACCAGGCAAACCAAAGGCCTGCATTCCAAACCCCAGGAACTGATTCATTATGGGATGGCTGCAGATGATACGGCCTGGCTAGTGCCTCTCAGGCCAGCCGTGAACTGGAAGCAGGACATGGCAGACTCAAGTCACAGCGTGAGGGTGGGGCTTTCCTACTGCAAAGGGCTGCCTAGTCATTGGGTCTAGAAGCCTCTCTGGGGCCCGCCTCTCCCAGACAGCGCCACTGTGGCTGCCCAGAATCCCCAAGACCTCTCCCAGTGGTGACACGCCCCCCGGACACCATTACAGGCCCATTTTGATTTGTATTCCAGTTGAGTCTGCTTGGCCCCCTTTCAACTCACCTTGCTGCTTTCTTTGGAGTATTTTCCTTGACCTCCAGGCGGCAGGCTCCATGACTCATCCACCTTCTGTTAACAAGAAAGGAGGTCCAGGAGGAAGCAAACGTGATGGTGTGAAGAGGCTTCCTGTCATCTCAAGGGTCACCTTATCTTGGCAGGGAATCCTTTATTCTTCTGAGCATCTTGCTACCTCTCCAGACCCCCTTCCCCAAGTCCTCTGGCCAAAAGACCTGTCATAGGTCTAATTTCTTCCTATTGTTGGTAAGGCTCTGCGCCACCTCAGCTTCAAGAGGAAAACTGTGTGCCTGTAATGGAGACAGATTCTCATTCTAGTTCTTTTTAATTGAAGACTTTAAGCCATACAACAGATTCTTTTCAAAGCCATGGTTTTCTTATCTTGCACTGGGGATGATGACAGCTTCTTGGGATAGTTCAACCATGCACTCAGGAGGCACTGCTAGAGAGGCTGAAGAAGGAAAAAAGCCATAGAAGCCACAGGAGTGGAGTTTTGCTGGTTGAGAGATAGGCGAACTAGGGGTCAGCGGCCGCCTCCTGCAAAGAGCCCGAGAGTACATATTTCAGAATACATGAGCCAGATGGTCTCTGTCACCAGTTCTCTGTCTCGCCCGGAAAGCAGCCACAGACAATTCATAAACAAATGGGCATGGCTACATTCCGATGAGATGATACAATGGGCAATGGCTAAATTTGGATCACAGGCAATGTTAAGGCCAAAGTGTTTACTACTTTTGCACTTTTGTGGCCAACTTGTCCAATTTGGGGTTCAACTCAAAATGCTGAGAATTCTTCCTGAGAGCATCCAGATGCCTAGAGAGTCATTCTATACCAGCCTGCTTTGATTATCTTGGTTATCCCAGCATGCTGTACCCTGAAGGCAGTGCAGATTCAAGAGCAACTGGTCCTGCATAACAAAGGCTCCAGGGTTGCTGAATAAGGCAGAGACACACACACACACCCTCGCTCTGGGAAGGGAGGACACAGATCCTTATCTGGGAGCTATTAGAGTTCCAGGGCTGGATGAAAGATTACTCAAATTTGAATGCTCATTAAATCACTCAGGTGCTTGTTAAAAATAGGTTTAAGGGCTCTAGCTGGGGGTGGGGGTGGGGGGGTGGGGAGGAGGAGGCATTGTCTTAAACTAGGTGTGTCCCAAGGAGGTTGGCTCAGTCAGAGCTTTGGGGTGATTTTGAGCTGGGTGGTCCCCAGCCCACTGAATTAGGTCCCTTCTGGCTCTGGCATTCTGAGTGAGTTAGTGAAAGAGGAAAGGAAGTAAAACTGCCTTCTCTGGGCTGGGCTGTGGTGGGGCAGAGAATGATGGTGGTGGGGATTGTTATCTTGTCTGTATGGACGTGGCAGGATGTGGTTGACCTGAACTTCCTGTGAATAGGGGAACTAGAGAATGGGGAGAGACTCACAAACGGGGAGCAGGCTCAGCCCACATGCCCAGAGTATGCTCAGAGGCTATTGGGCAATGAGAGCTGGGCTCCAGCTACCTTTCTCTGTGACCTTTGACCTGTTGCCCCACCTCTTGGAGGTAGTTTCTTCATGAGCAAAACAGAGTTGAAGATGGGCTATTTTTAAGGGCATCATGAGGAATAAATGGTACAACTAATAGTAGGAATTTGACTCTAGGTCACCGTGAAAGATGGAAGGGTCAGGAGTCAGGGTTACTTCACAAGCTGGGTTCTGTCAGTCATTGATCCATCTTGGGGTGAGTGGGACCCTTAACCTTGATGGATCTCCATTTGCTAAACTACAGAATCAGTCTGTAAATGCAGCCATGGTGTCCTACCCCTCCTCAGGGCACTCTGGAAGGTTGGATGAGGTTAAGGAGGGGGCAGTGTCCTGGGGAGCTGACCACGTGTCATCAGGGGCCATGGCAGATAATGTCCAGGTGCAGCCTTGTCAGTAAGCGGACTCACTGACTCTAGTGATGCCTCTACTTTTCCATCCGTTCTTTTAAAGACAAAGGAAGAAGGAAGACAGCGTATCTGAAAGGGGCCATTGTCAGACAAAACCTCCCTTTGATTTGTTTTCTTTGGGGTTGACCAATTGGTGAAGACCAACCATTGATCGGGGAGCAAGTGGTACCCAACCCTGCACTGCGTGTAAGGAGGAACTTCAGAATCCCCAGATCATGAGGTGCTCACAAGTTCGTTTGAATGATAAGGCATTTTATGCATGAAGAGTGAGATAACATGCCATGTTCCCCCAATGATGGTGATGTAATGACTGAAGATGATGTTGATCAATGATTATTATTCACATTGGCAAAGCCTCCCTTGGTTTACAAGGTATGTTTAAACTCATCACTTCATTTGATACATCAATCAAAAATACCTCGGTTTTGCCAGTGACCAAAGTGAGGGCAGTAACTCTGAGGAAGACAACAGCAGCCCGGTGGGATCCAGCTTGTTTTCCATGGTCGCCAGAGGGCCACGATCCCCAAGATGCAATGGCGTTCTCCCTTTGAATTGCAAAACCCACATCACCATCAGATAGAAACACAAGTAAGCACCACATGGGAAGTAAATGCCTCAAGACCTCCGTGAGCAGGCAGGTCAGGGGACGGTGGGATATAATGATCAGGGGATCTGAATGGAGGAGGGAGTAGTGGCACCTAGCATTTGATAAGGGTGAGGAGGAGAGGGGCAGAGAAGTGTTATTCTTTCTAAGAGTAACCTTGTAGGTACAGAAGGAATTGGAAAAGTTGACGGTGGGTCAAGAATGAGGGTCTCCAGGGCTGGGGCAGTTCTTCCACTTGACCATGGGTGAGAGAGTCCCACTTGACAACCTGATTTCCCCTTGACATCCTGATCCCTTTGCATCCCAAGTCCTTTACCATTAAATCAAGGATTAGAAAAATCAAAGAGCTGTTTGCAGTCAGAGTCTCCTACTCCCTCTGTTTTCTCTTGTGAACAATGTCAGTGTGCTGCCCACAGAGGAATACCCCTGAGACGATAGTGGCTCTGACTCAGGAAGAGCCGGCCAACCAACAGGCACGATGGGGACTGGCAGCCATCAGTGGCGTGAGCTCGGTTTCCCTGACGCTCTTTGAGGTTGGGGCCCCCTCTGAGCAGATTCGTCGTGGAAAGAAGCTTGCGGTTTTCAGACATTGGGTGACTCACCCCTCAAGCACTCACCACTCAAGGGTTTGGAAACTTAGATGTGGTCCTGGTCTGTGGGGCTGTGAGCCAAGATCTTCAGCCAGCAGACCCTCGGACATCCCAGGTCGTCAGTCCACCCACCCATCCATCCACACTGTCCAGAAAATGCGATGAGCACAACACTCTGTCTTCGTTCAAACCCTGTGCTGAGAGAGACTGTGGTGACCAAACACAGCCCTTGCCCTCCCAGGTCCCACATGAGTACGGGATCGAACTGAGAAGGGAGACCGAGGGCACTCTAATGGTGTATGCGGCTGGAGAGGATAATCACAGGGGCTGATGCTGAATGGTGGCGAGCTTGATACTTTAGGAACATTATCTCCTCCCCACTGTGAGGGGTGCCATCCTTTTTCTTTCAAACCTGCCCCCCCCACCCTCATCACACATGAATGCATCAAACCCAAAAAGGAGTAGACAGCTGCTGTTGTCTCCCTCAGAGCAGCTGGTGGGGGGGGAGGGGGGGGAGTGGTTGAACTGCCAGCATTGTGGTTGGCAATCCAACACTTCCCACATCATCCCATGAGGCTCGTTCACATGCAAATCCACCAGGGTAAGTTAGTGGAACCATGATAGTCCTCGAGTCACAGAGACGTGGGTTTAAATCTCATGTTCTCCAAGTAACATCTCTGTAGCTTTGAGTAAGCGATTTACTTTTTCTTACCCTCTGTTTCTTTCATTGAAAAAAAGGAAGAAAGAAAGGATTAATAATACTAACCTTCAAGAGTGAGTTTGAAGCATAGATTGAAATAATTACTATAAACCTTCTGGCCTATAAAAACCCTAAAGCCAAATCCACTGCCAGGCACTCAGCCACTCCTGTCTCTTAGTGACCTGACACAAAGTTTCTGAGTCCTTCTGTGCTGTTAGCTCCTTCTTTCTCCCTGGTTAGCAGCCCATGCCTTCCTACCACCAGGACTCCGGTCTAGGCTCCAATAGACCCTCAATAACCCTGCCCTTCTCTCATTCCCTGCCTCCTGCTTACAAGAGTCAAGACCGAGTGGTAGTCAAGAGACCAAACGACATAATGCAAGTCTGCTGCATAAGACCTCTTTCAAGCGTTGAAGAGCAAGGATGGTGTCCCGAGGACCAGGGTGCACCCAAGGTGGAGGAGGCAACCTTTTAAAGGTTCTACTACAGACCCAACTTCCCTGGCTCCTTGGCAGATTGTGGAGTCACAGGTGGTGCCGATGGTTCCATCCTCAACAATTAACCAAAAGGTTGCAGCTGGAGGTGCCTCAGAAGAAAGGCCTGATGATCTGCTTCTGCTGCTCTATGCTTACAGGAGGGGAACCCTCCATTTCTCCCTTGGAGGGGCTGGTGCGTTCAAAAGACCAACCATGCAGGAAGCTGCCCAGTGCACGAGGCCCTCCTCCACCAGGGCTCCTTATTGAGAGAGAGACAAGCAATGTCATTTTTGTTAGAACTCTTTATTCCCATGTCAGTGTGAGTTAGATAAACCTGATGGCAGCAGACAAGGTTTGCTTTACCAGATAAAAGGGAGGAGACTCACTGTAGTTATCGCTTCTTGCTCCTTAGAAATGAGGAAATGCTCAAATTAGAGGAAGGTGAATATAAAGAAAGCAGGAGACTTTTTTGAATCCGCATCTTGTAAATTGTACCCAAACTGAAAATTAATAAACTTCAAGTCTTTTAAAGCATTCCTCATTTGTGATTTCGCCCCCCGCCACCCTTCTCACTAAGCTGGCCACAGGGACCAGAGCCAGTTGAAGGTGGTAATGGGGCCAGTTAGGGAGAGAAGCTCAGGAGGGCAAGCCAGAGAGGACAAAAGACCAAATCAGAAGACCCAGAAAAAGGAAACAAAGCCACTGTGACCTTGAAAATGACCCCTTCCTCCCAGGGCAGGGAGTCCCAGGTCTCAACAGGAATCAGGGTCAGGGAAGTACCTGCCTGCGCTCCTGAGGAGACCGAGGCTCTGGGAGAGGCTGTGTGGACCCATGTCTGGGCCCTTGGCCTCTACGCCCAACGATGTTCCCCTGGGGGACCCCATTCTGCTTTCATCCCGTGTTGCCATTGCACACACAGGTGTCTGTGAACTCCCCCACACTGCAGGGTTCCCAAGACCCTTAAGCTACTCTCACTAAGGGTGTCCGCTTCACCCCTTACTCATTCTTGGCTGGATGATGGTGAATTTAAGAGCAGATCATCAGGGCACAGCTGTAGTTCCCGGTGGTGGGTGTGCAATAGATCTTTGTGAGCTTGAACCCAGAGCATGCATTTCACCCATGTGTGTGCTCGTTGGTCTGGACAATGGAGAGGGCTGGGGGAGGCGGCCACACATTTAGTTTATAGCCATTCCCTCTCATCCTGTTTCTTCTGTGATGGGAGGACTACCTTCTCTACTGAGCTGCCACCACCCCCTTATAACTGGGCCCTGAGGAAGTACCCCCGTGGCGCTCAGATTAGGTAGGGTGATGTTTGGCGACATACAGACATGAGACAAAACCAAAAGCCCCAACAAAACAAAGCCCAGCTTCATTCTCCACTTAACGCATACTCTTTGGCTCCTCCATGAAAGAAACCTGAGGGTCTCTGCCCAGGGCTGCAGTGACATGATCATGGGGAGCCGGGCTCTTTCTTTCTACTGGGTCATCCTGACCACCCTTGGTGCAGAGTCCGTCGTCTCCAATGGCTGCAGGGCGACAGCTCTCTTACACTTGTATCCCGAAGGGCAGGTGGGAAATGAGGCAAGGAGCTCCGCAGTGGTCCATGCCAGCCGAAACCGGTCCTTAAGGACAGCCCTTGCAGGCGCCCGGAAGACTTCAGAAGTTATCTCACATGCCACAACTAGTCACATGCATGGCGAGCTGCAAAGCTAGGGAACAGAGACTTCCATCTGAGCAAATTAGTCACACCTCCCCAAACACTGAGGTTCTGTGAGTGTACATGTGAACAGGAGGGTGGATAATAATGGAGCAGCATAGTGGTCAGGTTGTCTCGAAGTTTTGGTGGCTTAAAAGATTTCTGCTTACAAGCTATCTCTAATAATGGCCCTAGACCAAATGACCTAACTCCAGGACCAAGATGGGAGTGTATAGCCAGTCTCAGAAGTGTTGCCATGTTAGAGGAAAAAAAAGACTGTATCCTTAGGGCTTGCCCCTGGAGAAGAGCACCATCGACTCCCTTCCATGGACCACAGTGAATCGTACAGCCACAAGAAGCTCCAGGGAGAGGTGTGTACAGCCTACACGGGCCCAGGATGGAATCTAGACATATTCAATGGATATCAACTGATTCCTACCAAAGCTAGGCCATCATTGTATATTTGGCACAGGAACTTGGGGGTGAAGATGCTGGAAGGTATCTGGAAGAAGCTTTTCTCTTCAGGGGAAGAAGCACAAGAGAAGTCCCTTTGTGCCCATTGGACACTGCTTTGTGAGGCAGTGATGGCTGGAGCAGCAGCAGCCTTTTTGCTGTTGTGAGAAGGGCAAGCATGGCAGTGGATGCTGGCGTGTCCAGGACTGGGAATTGCAATCCATTCAATTCATTGCCTGTGTGTTGATGCCGACACATAGCGACCCTACCGGAGAGGGTAGAACTCTGTGGGAGTTCTCTGTGGCATTCCCAGACTGTAATTCTTGATGGGAGTACAAAGTCCCATCTTTCTTCCAGAGAGCGGCAACCTGATGGGTCACCACTGCGCCACCAGGGCTCCTAGAGAAGTGTGAATCAGAGAAGGAAGAAGTCGGTTGCTTGGTGTCATCCTGGGGTCTGGGTCGTTTGCAGTCCCAAGCATTGTGCAGCAGCAGGCAGTGATCAGGGACTTCCTTTGGCCAAAGACTGCCTTGTTGAGATCCTCCAACAATAGGCACCCTTGGCAGCCGAGGGAGTTAGAATGAAGGAGACTTGAAAGACATCTCCATGGGTCCCCGGGGAAGCTGAGCCCAAAGGTCTCTCAGACATCTGGGGCTATGCTGGCAGGCCCCCTCCTCACTGATGAACCAATCTCTCCAGGTGCCTGGGCCACACCAACCTACCTGGAGTGGTGGGGGTGAGTGCTGTCCCACCCAGAAGCCCTGCCTGACACCTTGTACTTCCCCAGAACTGGGCGAGGTGACAGTGCCGAACCTTCAACAGCTGCCCCTCTGGGCTTCTCCCGAGGGATCCATCCAAGGCCGGGACCTATTTTAAGGACAATCTCCTCATGTCCTTAAAATAGTTCCTAGTCCAGAGGAAACATATTCCATGTGTGTCTCATTCCTGTGGAACAAGAGAAGGGTTAGCACCACCCCTCCTCCTCACCCCACCACTGCTTTCCTTTTAATTTAAGAGGTGCTCTTTGATGTCCAGGAAACCCTTTGAGGCGCTTTTTATTGCCCTGTAGACCTACCAGTAAAAGAGTCCAAGAGCAGAAGCCAGTTGGCAGTTCTGGCTGAAATGTCCACGATCTGAACGCAGCCTGTTTGATGGAGGCGGAGGAGTGCACAACCCCAGAAGCCCTGGCCTGGGCTCCAGGCTGGCATCCTGGCAGAGTCGAGGCTGTCTCTGTTCTGGGAGGTAGAGTCTGCAATGCCCGCACCTCTCGCATGATGACCTCAGGTAGAGTCAGACGCAGTGCTGCGACGAGCAAGCTCTCAAGCCTTCAGAGGGCTGTTCACCCCAGAGCAGGTGTGCCCTACCCCTCCAGTCTCTCTTCCACCTCCCAGATCCCATCTCTGGAAGATGTTCACTGAAAAGAATCCTGTGGTAAATTACACACACCAACCCCAGACCCTGGAAGATCAGGGAGCCTCACGCAAGTACCCAGGAGACTACGGGGAAGGCTCAGGGGGGTAAGGCTCAGGGGTGTAAGGGTGGGAAGAAGAGAATTGGAAGAAGGGAGTGGAGTGCCTCAACCATCCTGCAACCCCCTACCTCCCCACCCCCCCCACCCACCCCCACACTTGATCTCTTCTGTTTAGAGGACTTCTCTGCCTCTGCTAGGCCTTAGGCACCAAGACTATCACCCTGAGGTGCCTCAAAAGAATGAACTGGAATTCTGATTATACCTTGAGTGGGTGCAGGTGTGGGCCAGTCATATCCCCTTTCCGAATCCCCAAGCATCTCATCTTAAAGCTCAGAAGACTTAACTGTGGGGGCAGCTCGGGGATTGTCAGGGAGCCTCTCTGTCCCAGGAGTCCAGCTGATGCCGTAGACCCCTGCCATTGGTCTGCAGACAGCCCAGGTCAGGTTGTCCTTTGCCTGCCAAGGGCGGGATCTCACAGCAGAAACTCCAGGGGCTCTGGGGAGCAAGGGGGAGTCTGGGTGTCAGGCGGGCGTGGAGAGGTTGTGTGTCAGAGAACAGAGAGATCAGAGTGGTATTGAAGAGTGTGAGACTGGAGGATAGCATTTGGGGCCAGAGCATAACACCCATCAGACTCAACTGGAAGACTCCTAGAGGTCAATAAACAGACCTTGAACTATTTACAGGTTTTTCTTTTTTATTATTATTTTTATTTTATTTTTTACCTATTCATATTTTTTTCTGGACATTGGGTTTCTCTTTTTTTTTTTTGTGGCATCACTGCCCTGGTGGGAGTAGGAAGCCCAGCCTTGCTCCTGGAGAGCGGCTGCTGGATTTGAACTGTCAACCCTATGGGCTGCAGTCCTGCACACAACCACTAGGCCACCAGGGCTCAGCCTGGACATTGGTTCTTTTTTGGTTATCTTTTTGTTTTCTTTTGTTACTTCATCTTGCTATGCTTTTTTTGTACATATTATTATCTCTGCAGGTCTATCTTGATAAAATAGGCTGGATAAAAAGTCTGAAGTAGAAAATGATGGTACTAATGGTCCCAGGGGACATGGGAAGAAGGAGAAGTGGGGGAAAGGAGGTGGTGTTGACCAATCCAGGGACAAGGGAACAAAAAGTGATCCAAAATCAGAGACAGGGTGGGTGTAGGAGACCTGGTGGGGCTTGATCAAGAGTAATGTAACAGAGAGAAGTTACTGAAACCCAAATGAAGGCTGAGCATGATAGTGGAAGAAGAGGAAAGTAAAAGGAAATATAGGAAATAAGCAGGAGGCAAAAAGCATTTATAGAGGTCTAAATATAGGCATGTACATAGATAAATATATTTTATATGTGATGATGAGGAAATATATTTATGTGTATATACTTGTAAGTTTAGCATTAAGGCAGCAGATGAACATTGGGCCTCCACGCAAGTACTTCCTCAATGCAAGAACACTTTGTTCTAGTAAATTGGCATTCTATGATGCTCACCTTCCTGACACGATCGCTGAAGAAATGTGTGCATAAGCAAAAGTGGTAAAGAAAGCTGATGGTGCCCAGCTATCAAAAGATATAACAGGTGGGGTTTTAAAGGCTTGAAGGTAAACAAGCAGTCATCTAACCCAGAAGCAACAAAGTCCACAAAGAAGAAGCACACCAGCCTGTGTGACCACAAGGTATAGAAGAGGTCAGGTATCAGGCATCAAAGAACTAAAATGTATATCATTATAGCTGAGGGACCCAAAGTCCATTTGTAGGTAATCCTTATAGAAGGGATTGGAGGGAAGAGTTCGAGCCAGTCAGGGTGCAGTATAGCAATGATGAAACATAAAGCTTTCCTCTAGTTCTTCAATGCTTCCTTCCCCCCACTCTCATGATCCCAATTCTACCTTACAAATCCAGTTAGACCAGAGGCTATACACTGGTACAGATAGGAACAGGAAGCATAGGGAATCCAAGACAGATGATCCCTTCAGGACCAGTGGTGAGAGTGGTGATACGGGGAGGGTGGAGAGAAAGTAGGGTAGAAAAGGGGGAACTGATTATAAGGATCTACATATAACCTCCTCCCTGGGGGACAGATAACAAGAAAGTGAGTGAAGGGAGACATCAGTGTTAGATATGACAAAATAATAATAATTTATAAATTATCAAGGTTTCATGAGGGAGGGGGGAGTGAGGAGGGAAGGGGAAAATGAGGAGCTAATACCAAGGGCTTAAGTAGAAAGCAAATGTTTTGAGATGTTGAGAGCAACAAATGTACAAATGTGCTTGACATACAATGGATGGATGTGGATGGATGGATTGTGATAAGAACTGTATGAGCCCCCAATAAAACGATTAAAAAAAAAGATTGTATGACTGAAACATGAATTTGTGGAGAGTCTGAGAACCCTGGAAAGCTACCAAACAAGGTTTGTGGGGAGGAGGTGGGGTGGAGTATGGGGCAGGAACAAAGAAGGCCATTCAGATTGGAGGGAGGCT
Organism: Nesogale talazaci; assembly: GCA_004026705.1. Taxonomy (NCBI): domain Eukaryota; kingdom Metazoa; phylum Chordata; class Mammalia; order Afrosoricida; family Tenrecidae; genus Nesogale; species Nesogale talazaci. The sequence goes on from PVJH01007813.1 coordinate 72,277, forward strand.
AAAAGAGGTTGCTCTGAGAGGACCCTCCTCTCCTCCCCTAGCCCAGACCTGCCTCTTGACCTGGCCAGTCTGCTGTTCTTCTCACTGCTTCCCACAATTATTTGGAAACTCTTTCATAAATGCTTTCCTCAGATTGTTCTTCACATCTCCACCAAGGCTCCCCATGACCCATTTCATGTCATCCAACTAGACCCATGATGATCTCAATTCATACTTATTTATTTTTGAATTATGGGTTTAAGTTGCAAACAGAATTCATGAATGTGATTAAATGCCCAGTGATACAGAAGTACAAGCCATGGAGTCTCCTACCCAAGTCGGACACTGAAATACTCCAGTCTCTCTCTCTCTCTCTCTCTCTCCAGGCATACCACAGACTTGTTCCACATATCCAATGTCACGTCTGTACTTTTTTCTTACAAAACAGCAGAGTGTGCACTTTGCTCTTGGCCTCAGGTTAATCACTGCAGAGTTTATCTTAGAGGTTATTCCTTTTTGAATACTGTTTCATTACACAAATTCACCAGATTTACTTAATCAGATCATTGTGAGGACCTTTAGAGGACTTCTTACAGAGATTAAACACAACAAAATATAGGTAATGAGCCCAATAAAATGATTTAAAAAATCGATGTAAAAAATATATATAGGTAATGATAGTGTTGCCTTTGTTATCTTCCCTCGAGTCAGCCTCTAGCCCCGGCAGGTCCACATACAATGTGATTAGATTCTTGTGCTTCATTGACTGATTTCAGAAGTACACTATCCTTCTTCAATTAGAATACAATGGGAGCTCCACTGTTCAGCACTATAGCAAAATGCAAGGTCCCACTGAACGTGGGATGTGTTGATTGGAAATTGAACTCAAGACGCCCTGCATGGAAGATGGAACTTCTACCCCAGCACCACTACTGCCCTCTAACACCCTTACACATGCCCTATTATATCTGTAGAACAGATTGCTAGGAGTGGACTGTCTGGTCCAAAAAGATGTGTATTGTTGATTTTGACTCTCTCTTCTTTGAATGCACTATAGTTTCATCAGACATTTTGAAAATTAATTGCTGTATTTTGTATGTCTTTGATTATGACTGAGTCTGGGTATCTGTTCATCTGTTCCAAAGCTGTCTGTATTCACTTTTCGATGAACTGGTTGTTGTCAAGCCCTCTGCCCATTTCTCTATGAGGTGTGGTTGGTGGGATGAATATCAATTGGCATTAACTATATGCCAGACAAAGAAGAGGTAACCCCTACCCCCATCATTGAGCCATATCCTCCCTTCTCTAGAGGGATACCCTCTTCTCACCCCAACCCACCCCACCCCTGGTCCACTAAAGCCTAGAGTACCCACCCCATCTCCCTGCCCCAGAATCAGCTCTGTGTGATTCTTCCTCACCTTCCTCACCACAGCCCGCCCCCGTCCCCCCAAACACACACCAAATCTTGGCTCCCTGGAGTCAGCAGAGCAGAAATGGAGTGTGTGTGTGTGTGTGTGTGTGTGTGTGTGTGTGTTGGGGTGGGGGGGGCGAGTGGATAGTCTCTCCACTCTACTTGAAGGTCCCTCCAATGTCTATGGAGTCTCATTATAAAGTCACCCATGTTCTTTATCATGAGCAGCCTTCTGCGCAGCATTTTTCAGGCTGTTGTCTTTGGGACTCGGTGAGTAGATCTGTCATCTGAGGGACCTCTGAGTGAGAAGAAAAGCACCAATCATGGAGCTAGTAGTTGAACATATTGCTATTAGCATCACCCAGGTGTAGAAAATTTCAAACAAATTTTTTTTAAGTATTTTTGAAATCTCACAAAAAGTTAGTGGGATTGAGGTAAGCATCTTTGGGAGATGTCTTTCAATATGTGCCCTTTTTAGAAAGCTGTGCTTTTCCCACTCTATATTATGTAAATTCTATATTAACTCACAAAACTCCTTTCCACTGGTCAAATACATGTTTGTATGGATCGCCCCAGTTCTGTGTCTGGGGTGTTCTTCCTCCCTGTTCTCATCCTGTCTCCCCTTCTTTCTCCCTCCTTTCCACTAGTTTCACCCATAAACACTTGCTCAGCGCTCTAATTCTTTCTTTCAGCTGGGTTTCTGGAAGGGCGGTCACCAGGTCAGAGCACTGAAGGGCCTCATGGTTCTTGAAGGGCTGGTCATTCCAGGACACCTGGTGTGTCTCACTCACTGCCATCGAGTCCAGGCTACCTCGCAGCGGCCCCGTGGCAGCAGGGACTCCATCTGCACCTGGGGCTTTCTGAGACTATAACCCATTTAGAAAAATCATTTTGTTGGCGCATACTTCACCTATCATACAACCTAATCATGCCATCATATTAAGAAGATGCGTACAACCATCGCCACAATCAATGTCAGAACATTTTCTTCCCCTACTCATTGCTATGAGTTCCCTATTGCACACCCCTGTCCATTTACTCTCTCTGTAGCCTGACCCTGGATTTCATATCAAGAAAATCAAACAGAATAAAGCCCAATCACACAAAGTAAGTAAGCAAGCAAACAAAAGTCCCAACAATGACTAGAGAAAAGAAAGAAAAACCTCAAAGAGGAAGCATAATATATTTTAAAAGGAAGCAACTTTAAAATGGGTCAAAAGGGAGATCAAATGATACAGTGTTACATTGTAACCTGTCTACATCTGCCATCATCCACTCAGCATGATCTGTCTGACAGCAAGGACATTCACACCCCGATGACCACCGTTGGAGGGGATTCTTCAGAGGCATAATCCATGTGGGGACCCTGTGAGTGGACTGTGGGCTTTCGCTCTCATCTCAAACTGGGTGTTTGCAGTTTAAGTTCTGATCCCATTTCCTCCTTTGAATTTGAGTTTTGTTCCTTATAATCCTTGGATCCCGCAGGCTGGGGTGTTTTTTCCACATGTGTCAGAGGAGCCAGCCTCCAACATTAACATCGGGGATTGGTAGGTGCAATTGCATGACGATAATTATTATAATAAAGTCACAGAGGATGAGAGAAATGATGGAGCCAGACAAACTTCAAGGTAGCAGGCTCACCCCAGTCCCGCTTGGTGGTCCACGTGGAGAGAGAATGAGGAGGGGAGGAGAGGACACAGGGAAAGGGAACAGGGAGGAGAGGGAAAGGAGTTAGGGGAGGGGAGGAGGTCGAAAGAGAGCATCTTTATTCTGATCAGGCCTTATCTATCTTTTGGAGCCATGTAAGCCCCTTAATTACAGGAAAGGACACACATCACAGGAAAGGGTTGTGCTGTAGGTGATAGGGAAGGGAGGGACGATCTAGGGGCACACATGTAGTAGGGGAGGAATGTTATTGGGGTCTTCGTGTGACAAGACGGATGACCTAAGATTCCTGGTGGTGACAGCCTATCCCTAATCACTCTTGGGTTGGAGACTTGTCTAACTAAAGCTTTCAGGGGTGGTGACCTTTGGGCTGGAGACTTGTTTTAGTTACAGTTTTCAGGGGGAGTGACCCATTATCCTGACAGGAAGGAGTCAGCCCAATCTTTTCTGTGAGAGACAGAGGCCTTTGGATAACTGACCCCTTTAGGAAGAGTAACTCCAAGCTTCTGAGATGGCAAATGGTTTTTAATATCCACTTAATATTTTGGAGTAGATTTAATTGTGGAAACGTTTTATCTTTCCCTGACACATGTGGACTTAGATGACTGCTTGTTTGAAGATGAGCATTTAAGACACTATTCCTTCTGCTAGCTGGGCACCGTCTGGCTTCGTCACCACACTCTGCTTCAGCACCCATATCTTCAGTGATCTCTCCATGAGAGTGAACACTGAGCGGGGACACGATGAGACTATAACTCTTTACAGGAGTAGAGAGCCCCATCTGTCTCTAGGGGCTGGTATGTCTAGATAAACGGATGTTTTGACATGTGATTGAGAGTCTGTCAGTCTGGCAACCAGGAGCCCTGGTGGCATGGGGAGGTTAGGTGCCCAGGGAATAAATGCAGACTTGGTCTTGAGAATCCATTAGTCCCTCTGCAGGAGGAAGATGGTGCTTTCAGCTCCGGCGAAGATTCACAGCCTCAGAACCTGGGAGCAGCTTCACGCTGTCCTGCGCGGCCACTATGAGTCGGCCATTATGAGCTGTAGTTTTGTCCGGCAAACCCCGAGTGTGATTCAAACCTGAGTTGTGTGGTGTGTTACATTGTAACCTGACTGCATGGACTTGGCATGCTCCATCTGACAGCAAGGACCTTCACAGCCCCGGACCGACAATGACAGTCAGAGGGGACTCGTCAGAGGGTCCCACATGGCGACCCTGTCAATGGACTGTGAGTTGCCACTCTCTTCTCAAATGGGGTGTTTGCAGTTGAAGTTCAGACAGGGATTGGAGAACTCCTTTAGCCAGCACTGATCCTGGGGCCAGGAGCTGTGGTGCTCATTCCTGGGCCGCAGGTTTCTGGTCAGGCTGCTCACTGTGGAGTGTGTGTGGAAGCTCGTCCCTGGAAGCCCAGCCTGGACAGTGTGACCCACACCTCCTGGTGCTCTTTGAGCAGTCTGACAGATAGATGTACACACACACACACACAAGTTAACTCCCTTCATGCTGTCTCCCTTCAGTTCACCAGCAGCTTCAGGAGATCGTGCTGCCTTAGCCAGGGGATGAAGCTCTAACGAGAGACCTGCCGCACTTTGGTAGGCTCCTGGAAGAAATGGGAGGATGCGTGGTAAGGGAGAGGAGACACACTGCAATCTGAAAAAATAATGTACATTAACAAAAAACCCTTCATGCCACCAAGCATAGTCTCTCTCCACCTCCACCCCAATCTGAGGCTAGAATCCTCTTCAAGTTGCCCCACCCCTGGTCACCTGACTTGATTCCTTCCCATGACAGGGAGCTCCCGCCCTCACGAGTCAGCCCATTCCGTCTTGGGCAGCTGTGCTGTGGCTTTGTTGTGTAACCGCTAGCACTGCCCATCCTTTTCCAAGACTCCAGCTGGCCTCTCGGCGTGGCTCGTCAGACCTGACCAGGTTCCAGCTGGAACAGGTGTGATCCCTCCACAGAATGAGCCAGTCATGCTCACACCCAAGGCAGACATTTGTCACTTCTCCACGCGGGCGGTGGCGACAGGGATGGCGGCAGTTGGCCTGCCTTGCTTTCCATGTCGGAAGCATCTCCTTATAGCAGGTCCTGTCTGCGGCTCCATGTCACACGGTGCCCTGACATCAGGCGGTATTTAAAGACTTGGTGCCAGAGGTGTCCCCTGCCACACCCCACCGTCCCTGCCCTTAGTTCTAGCCATTTCCTCGTGGCCACAAGTGAGCCCGGCCCCCAAGTCTCCATGGAGGTTAGTGCTGTTGTGTGTGATGGTGAGTGGTTAGGGACCGGGCCACATCCTGCAGTGGCGTACAGTGCTGGTGGGTGGCACGATGCCCAAGGAACATACCAAGCCCACCACGCCCAACTCAACGGTCACCATCCCGTGCCTGCGTCAGATGCCCCCGGGGTGGACAGCATCAACCAAACCATCAGCTAGTGTATCCAGACATGGTGGAGGGACCGGTAGTGGAGGTGAGGGGTGGGCGGAATCGCAATGTGGTCAGAAGAGGCCTCATGGAGGATGTGGCCTTCAGGTAGGTGATGGGCAGCCGAAGTGATAATCAAAGGGGAGTCATTCAACCACCAGGGGCCGACTCAAGGGTGCAGTCAGGGTAGGCCCTCAACCAGTCACCCAAAGGATGAGGGTCAAGTCCACCCAGGGCAGGTCCCTTGGAAGAAAGGTCTGGATATCTACTGCGGGGAAAATCAGCCACTGGAACCCTGAAGGAGCACAGTTCTCCTTGGAGAAACAATGAATGAATCACCACATGTGGAGGCAGCTGGAGGACAACGTGCTTTCGTGCTGGCAGACGGAAACTGGTGGGAGCACTGCCCGGGGGCTTCAGAGTCCTGCTGTTCTGCTAATCCAGACACCAGCTTCCATGGCTGGGTCCAACGTAGCTGCTCCTGGGTCTGCCATCCTGTTTCTCCTTCAGCCGGCAGAGAGGAGGAAAGCAGAAGTTGAGGGAATTTCCTTCAAGAGTAGGCAGAAGCTAGAACAGGACCACTCCACTTTGCCTCGTACCCTATGTAGCGCTGGAAGTTAGTTTTAGCACCAATCTAATGGGGGCCTGGGAGATGCCGTCTGAGATCCTGAGTGTAGCCAGCAGTTTTGGGTGCCTGGGGAGACCCTCCCAGGGATGGAGGACAGAGTCGAGGAGGAGCAGAGCATAACATTGGGCAACAGAGCAAGCGAGGCTATGGCTGGAAGAGTAGTTAAGTGTCTCATCAGGCATCTCACCCTGGGAAAGGGGCCTTAGTGAGCACACGTGAGCTCTGTTGCATAAAGAGGAGTAGTTGTGATCAGTGAAAGCACTTGAAATTATAGCCTATCTTAATCCTCTGCGGTGGGGGAGTTGGGTGGGGTGGTAGGTTTGTAACTTAAAGATGAAGCATGGACCATTTTGTAACTAGGAGAATCCTTTAGTCAAGTGAAAAGCTACTTTTCAGTTAGTCTTTTGCTCTATAAGCCCAGATCCCATACAGCACTTTGGGTGGATGCACGTACACCGGTGGGATTACCTACTTGGCTGGGAGGAACCTCTTTGGGTCCTCACACCAACAGCATGAGGGGGCATTCTCACCCATTTGGAATAGTCTTTGGGTGGTGCCAACAGCGGATGCACTCGGCTGCTACCTAGAAGTGGAATCTGCCCAGAGATGTCTCCGCAGAGAGGCCTGGTGGCCTGAGGACAAACCAGTCATTGGGCACCCTGCGAGGCCCTTACTGAACACACACCAGGTTTCTGTGAGTCAGAATCAGTCCCTGAGCCTCAGGGTAGTTCTGACTTTAAGAATATAGAAACCAAGACTAAGTCCTGTGGCCGAACTGACCTCTTGCATGGAATCCAGCTTCTCCAATGACTTGCCCGGCCTCCAGATTGAACACGGAGGTAAGAGGGTACAACCAGGGGGCTCACCTTTCCTGATTTGACCCCACCCACACAGTCTGCCCATGTTCTGTTACACCTGACAATCCACACACTCTTCTGAATCTAGCCCGAACCTCTGTCCATGTCCTGCTACAACTCTTGGTGGATGATCTTCAGCAAATTTTTACTTGCATATGATATCGGTGACATGATTCTATAATTTGAGCATTCTGTTGGGTCACCTTTCTTTAGAATGGGCATAAATATCTATCTCGTTCATTCAGTTAGCCAAGTAGCTATCTTTCAAGTTTCTTGACATAGATGGAGTATACAAATAAGTGTTTCCAGTGTTTTATCAGCTTTCTGAAGCATTTTAATGGATATTTCATCAATTCCGGAAGTCTTGTATCTGGCGATGCTTTCAGTGCAACTTGACCCTCCTTATTTGTTCCTGCTCATGTGCTACCTCATGACATGGTTGACTGTTGACTTGCTATTTTTGATACAGTAAATCTTCTTTTCATCTTCTTTTGATGCTTCCACATCCTTCCATATTTTGCCTATAGAGTCTTTCCATAATGCAACTCAAGCTTCAATTTTTATTTGAGTTCTTTCAATTTAAGATATGCCAAGTGAGCTCTTTCTTTTTAGTTTTCTAACTCTAGATCTTTGCACCTTTCCTTGTCATGCTTGACTTTGTCTTCTCGAGCCCCTCTTTGAGATTTTCTGTGAGACTTTTACTTCACCAATTTGTCTCAGCCACTTTATGATCAAGAGCAAGTCTCAGTCTTTTCTGACATTCACTCTGATCTTTTCTTCCTTTCCCGTGTTGTTAAATGAAGTTTTGCTTTCTTTATGAATGATGTTCTTGATGTCCTCCTACTGCTTGTCAGGTCTTCAGTCATGAGTGCTCAATGTGCCATATCTGTTCCTGAGATGTTCTTGATATCCAGGTGGGATAGACTCAGAGTTGTATCTTGGCTCTTGTGGAGCTGTTTTAATAAGCACAGCAGCGACGGGCAGGGAAAGCACACTGCCTTCCATCATGGGGATGGACCTCAACCAAGCAGTTAAAGGATGCAAAGGAGTTTCCCAAGGATGTAGTCTGCCTCCGGGCTACAAACAGACCTTCTTCCAGGAGTGTGTGCTCTTTGTGCGCCCCCACAACTTGATGGCAGCCAAGAATGGGTTCAAAGAGGCCTTGGGAAAGAGGAATGAAAGGCTCGTCTCATGTAAGTGACAGGGGCTGTTGAGCCAGTTCCGACTGGCAGTGACCTCTGTTCACCAGCAGGAAGCCCTGCCTGGGTCTGAGCCATCCTCACGGCATCACTGTTGGGAGCCCCTGGTTGCAGTTGCCATGCCAGCCCGTCCTGGAGAAGGCTTCCCCTCTCATGCTGAGCCTCTCTGTGCCAAGCGTGAGGTCCTGCTCTTCTGGCATCCGTGACGCACTTCCCACTGGGCACCAGCACCGGTGCAGATGTTGTGTCTAGAAAGCGGACGTCGACTAAGGACGACTGGGGGAACGATCGATGCATTTGAAGTGTGAAGTGGGAGAAGATGACTGAAAGGACTATGGATCGTGCTTGCTTGGAGGACGTACAGCCAGAATGCTCCTGCGAGGCAGCCACTCCATCTCACATACTTGCTCTCAGGCAGCACCTGTCCCTGGAGAAGGACATGGTGCTTGGTAAAGCAGAGGGACAACGGCAAAGGAGGAGACCCTCCACAAGACCTGGACTGACAGATGGGGTTGCTGCAACAATGGCCTTGGGTGTCAGGACAGCGGGAGGGAGCTGAGGGACTGGGAAGGCCTTCGTCCTGGTGTCTCCAGGGTTGCAATGAGTCAGAGCCAACTGATTGCACCTGACCATGACCACAGCACAGAGGGAACAGAGTTCTGTTCCTTTAGAGCAGTGGTTCTCCGCCTTCTGAATGCCTTTCATACGGCTCCTCATATTGTGGTGACCCCCAACCAGAAAGTCATTTTCATTGCTGCTACATCATTGTCGTTTTGCTACTATTATGAATTGGGTGACCCTTGTGAAAGGGTCATTTGACCCACCCCCCAAAGGGGTTGTGACCCACAGGTTGAGAACCGCTGCTTTAGAGAATGCCAAGACATCCGCACATGCTCCCTACAGGGCCTCGTTGAGCCTGCCTAACACCTCGAGTGCCTTCCCCCACCTGCCCAGCCTACGCGCCAGGGCCCTGCTTCTCTGGTAAACTTCCTGGAGCTCTGTAAGGCTCAAGACCTGCAGGGCCTCATGAGCACCTTGCTGCTTTCTCCTGTGCTTTCTGGGTTTCTGAGTCCTCACCCCACATAGCTGCCCCACACCCCCCATTTGAGGGCAGGGCAGAAAGGGGTCAGTGGGGCCAGGGGGCCTGGCAGGGTGACTGACAGCCTGCTGACAGATTTAGCCAGCCAAGAAGGGTGGCAGGGTGGCTAGACTCTCATCCTCCCCTTTCGCTGCCATGCTCCCAGTCCAGCTTTATGAGATTTTTCTGGAGCGTCAGCTGTGCTGTTTTAAGCAGGGCTTCGAAGAACAGAAAGTCCAGAGGCAAGCGGAATGGCATGTGGGAAGAGTTTGGCAGAGAGTAAGCCTGTCTGCAGACATTCCCAGTCTCCAGCCTAGTCCCAGAATGTTCTGTGGAGCCTTAAGGGGGACATACCAGGGAAAAAATACCCAAGAGATTTTGGAAACATGGTCTGCAAGGAGAATATAACAGAAGGTCCAGACAGGGTCTTCCAGGGCTAAGCACAGAGGACCAAGGAGGAGGGGCTGGGCCTAGGGCCCAAGGGAATTGCCACCTTGGGGTTCTGACAGGTGGGACAGGGGACCCAAGAATGGGGTTCCCTGGAATTACTGTGGCCGCTGGCTAGTGCCCTCCAACAGGGTCTTCCCCTGTGCTTCACATTCCCTCCTGTGAAAGGGGAGATTGGGAGTCTCTCACAGGTCACTGATTAGATGGCACCCAAGAGTGATTCAAGGCCACCCAGAGACACTCTGCAGGGAGGCCTGGCCAGCCATCTCTTGAAAACACCAGGAACTGGCTCCCGGCTGGGCCAGGGCCATAGTCAACACCAGCCCATCTCCAGCGTTTCAATTTGGTTTTGTAGACACATGCCTAGTGTGCTCTTTTGTTTTTTTAATTAGAGTTTGGTTCTAACATTAAACAACTGGATTGCTTTCCATAAAAAAAAAAAACAAAAAACACACTGCTAAAAACAGATTGATTTGTTTTAAAATCCGAAACATCTGAAAAATAGAATTGTAGAACACTTCTGTGGCAAGACCGTACAGCAACAGGCTCACCCCGCCCGGTCTCTGCCAACAGGTCCTGCATGGTCCAGGGGTGCTCCACGGATCCCCAGGAGTGAGACCCTGAAGAGCAGAGAGTCTCGGGGACCTGGTCCTGGGTTTGAATCCAGCCCTGCCCTGAAGAGCTTTGCTTGCCTGAGTGAGTGCCCCTCCTCTAGCCTACATTTTCCTCTTCCATTAAAAAGGGAGTTGCCTCAAGCCATCAATGGGACTCTTTCAAGTTCTCGAACTCTCTGACTTTATAAAAATGCCACTTACCACAAAGCAATGGAAGCATGATGTCAATGCTGAGGAATGGACCTGGCCTTGCTGCCGGGCAGTGGGAGGGAACTGAGGGAGTGGTGGGAGAAGCAGGAAGATCTCTGGGGATTCTAGCCAGTGTGAGAGCTGAGCAAAACCCCCAGCCTGGGGCACCCTTCTCAGCCGTCTGGACTTGGGTGTTGGACTGGCTGCTGTGGTCCACAGGATTTCCAACGGCTGGCCTTTGGAAGGGCTTTCTCTCTAGTTGATTCTCACCTGGAGACTCCCATGAGCCTGTGCGGGACCCAAACCCCACGCAAGCCACCCCTGACAGGCAGTGTGTCACCTCACAAGAGGGGCCAGGAATTGAACCTGGGCCTCCGGAGGGAGAGGCAAGAATCCTACCACTGAACCATAGTGGCTGGATCTCTCAGGCTGTTACTGGCCGCAAGCCAGGCTCTTGGAATTCCCCAAACCCCACCCTTTCCAGCAGCCGCAGCTCTGGGGTCAAGATGAGGATGCACAACCAAGCGTGGAGCGGGTGGGAGCCCAACCAAATGCTCTGAGGTGTCTCAAGAGGGCGCCTGGGGTGAAAGGAGCACGTGAGCTTGGACCTCTCACCAGGCAGGGCCCTCTCCAGGGAGGTGGAAGTCTTTTGGATCACTCAAGAGCTTTCCGAACCAGCCCTGACCTTGATGTGGGTGACGATTTGTGAGACACACAAATGAGAAGCAGATGGATTCCATCAGTGCCCCGTGGTTAAGCCCGTAGTTGCCAACCACAAGGCTGGTGGTTCAAAGCCACCCAGGGACCTCTATGGGAGAAAGCTCTAGCATAGAGATCCCGGCTGAGAAGACCCGATGGAGGCAGTGGTACATGTGGGCATGATCTGAGTGAGACACACCCAGCAGTGCATAACAGTGAGGGTGCCTAGTCCTGGTTTCAAGCTCATCTTCAACTTGTATACTCGGGCAGGTTCCCAGAAGGGCGATCGATGAGACAGGAGGCATGCGCCTGCGTGGCATTCTGGGTCTCCTGATCTATTCCTTTGCAGACTTCCAGCAGTGGGGCAGACCGACCTCCACGTCCCTTCAGCCTGGCCAGCACAGCCTAACCTTCTGCTTGTCCTCTTTTTCACTCCTGTCAAGATGAAAGTTCCGCTGTAGTTCCATCTTGTGTTTATTTGATTTTTACAGAGGCCGAGCACCTTACCATGTGTTGACGGACAGCGCCAGCCAATTGCCTAGTCATCCAGCTTGAGCTTTTGTTTCCTCTTGCCTGAAAGGTAGTTCTTGACTGAACTGATAGCTAAGGATGGAGCCAGGATGTGGGCAGCCTGACTTCCAGGTTCCCAGGCCAGGAATTTAAGGTGGAAGGACATGAGCCAGTTGGCTGGAAAAGTCTGGGAGTCCACCAGCCTCCACGCCTGCAGAAGGAGGGCAGGGGAGCTCCACCTAAGACCTTGATGAGAGACTGGAAACCTACCAGCCTGTGACAGAGGACTAGCCCAGCGACCTGGTGCTTTCTCTGGTCCCCAGATTCCCTGAAACATTGGAGACCAGTCTCCAGACCAGCCCTGGAATGAGAGTGGGGTGACTCCAATCAGGGAGAGGAGACTGGAGGCAGAGAGGTTACAAAACAGAGTCTGAAGCACCGTGAGGGAGCCAGGCTTAGCTGGGTCCTCCCAACCTAGTGGACTGGCCTGCTGATTTTCCTCTGGAGTCGCTCCTGGAGAGACGGTTCACTAAGCTGGAGGATCCTTGAAAACCTTCTAGAAGTGGAGAGGAGCAGAGAATAAAACTGAGAAAGTAAGCGTATAAATGAGGAGCACATATGAGGGCACAAGTGTGCAATCACGTCCGCACACTTGTGAAATGCTAAATGTATGTGTGGTATGTGCTACAAGAAAGTGCATAACCTATTTCTACAAAAGATTTCCGTCCCCCTCAAATTGTTCCACTGAGCTCTGATACAGAGTGGTGGTGGTGGTTGGGAATGTTTAATCACACACACACACACACACACACACACACACACACACCCTCTTTGCAGAAAAGGAAATTAAGGCCCAGAGCAGGTCTTTGATGGCCTCCTGCAGCTCCGACTTCTCAGTGGGGTCTGGCTAAGGATACTATGGGATTGAGAGTCTGTCTCTGTGAGCCTTGACCCATCCACAGGTCATTGTTTGCAACCTGCTGGAACATTGCTCTCTGTTTTCCTCCTCCTCCTCCTTCCTTTCCTTTAATAACTTGGGGATTCTCTTTTCAAGCTTTGTGTGATACTGAGGACCCTTAGCAGAATGAGAGAGTTGGTGGCATCGTGGTTGCAACATGGCTCTTTATAAAGAATCGCCATCTCCAGGACATACCTGTAGTTTCACCTGTCCTGTGGGGTCACAGAAGTGAGTCTTGGTCACCCAGCGGAGGCCAGCTGATTGGGTGCAGCGTGAGGGGCATGGTCAGGGGCCAGAGCTACTACAGTCAGAGTCAAGATGGGAATTGTATTCTGGAATCTCTTCTTCCTGCCAAGATGCCTCAAAGACCTTTTTCCGATTTTCTTTTTTTTAATAAGTAGAATGCTAGCGTTCTGCCATGACCACCTCCAGTCTAGAATATGAGGGGGCTCCAGAAAGTTTGTAGAAATATTCCATTACCTTCTAAGTCAATGTTTCCACAAACCTTTTGAAGCCCCAACCCCCCTCCCCCCAACCTCACTTATTGATCAGAGTAAGCTCCAAAGACCATACTGTCAGGTGAAAAGCAGTGTTAAGAGGAAATGGAAGATCAGCGCCTCAGACCTCAAAGTGACGGATGACTACATCATTACATAATGGTCAAACCACTGGGAATCATGGTCCAGCCAGGATGACACATGACCTTACCCATCACAGCCAGTCCCACCACGCCCCTTGGAATTAATGACTGCCAAATGTATGCTGGGAGCGCCCCAAATGGTAGATGTACTTACTATTGCCGCAAATGCAAAACGTTGACTAAGGAAGCAGTGGTTAAGTAGGGAGTAAAGGTACTTTCTCTTAGACCTGCGCTGTCATTGTCCTTACAGTCCTTCTAACCTCGCCTGTTGGGCAGAGTGCTGTCTTTCTCAGAGTACTTCCCTGGCAAATACATTAAGAGTTGTCATGAAATGCTTGTGAGGGAGGTGTGGGAAGGTCCAAGGGACTCTGCTTTCACAGACAGGGATACCCAGAAATCCCCAGGGATACCCAGTGTCTTGGAGCCTATCAGAGTCAGAATTTCAAGACTTCCAACTCCAGGACTAACTTCTGATTGCCAGCCTGTGTGGAAAGGCCCATCAGAGGCCGTGGACGGCAGGGAGTGATGGGTGAGCTCTCTGTGACAAGGGGATTGGGCTAAGTGGAGCCAACAGAGGCCACTCGCCAGTCACATGCCCCACCCACCTCCGGCTGCCCCCAGCACCAGCTACCCGTCCCAAGCTCTGTTCTTCATGTGCCTGCTGAATCCAGCCTCGTCAGAGTGGTTGGCTTTCCCAGGTGATGAACCTTTCTTTTTTAAGGTTGTCCCAAGTGTGTTACTCTGTTAAGCAGCACTATTTCTTCAGGGGTCATTTTGCCTAATTGTCTGGTCATGCCAGCATCTGCCCTTGGCAAAATTAAGAAGCTAGTTGTCTTTCTGCCTGCGGGCCTATCTTTCTGCCTCTCTGCCTCCTCCTCTCCCACGACAAGCCAGCTCCAGGTCCTCACAGAGCTCGCATTTGCACCCTCACCCCAACTTCAGTTCCTGGTACTAAGTCTCCGGGAGGACAGCTGGCGCACTCCACCACTCCCTCTATGGCCCCAGATCTCCGTGAAGTCACAGATGGTGATGGAATTTGCAACAACACGGACAGAGAAGCCTGCAGGCGAGCTGGTGCCCACCTCTCTCTGCCTGGCAGTAATTACAAGGTCAGTGTGCGAAAGGCTTAAACCCAGTTCAGCTCATGGAACTTCTCAGGAACTCTTATGAGCTGGAGGGCGCCAGCCTGGGGTTCTGTTCCCTCTCTCCTTCTCAGTGTGTGGATCTCATTAGCGGACCATAGGGTTGCTCTGATCCGTGACAACCGACTGACGGGATGTGTAACAGAACCAAACATAGTCCAGCCCCGCGCTGCCTTCCAGTACTATATTAAGATTCTGTTGTGGTTCATAAGCTTTTGACTTTTGGATGGAGATTGCCATGCCTTGCTCCCTGGTCTTTCGCAATCTGGAACCTCCACCCTTGACCATGGTGGCATCAGAGGAACAGAGGAGCCGACTCAGCACAGCAAACAACCTTGGCCTCCCACTCAGTTCCAGGGTTAGCCCCCACCTCTCTCTGCTTCTCTCTCAGCATGTGACCTCTGTGTGCGTTCACTCTGCAGTCTGGGGGAACTGGCCAACGTCTCCCTCCACTCTGCTGCTTGTTTTTCTGGGTCATCAAGCGTTCTTTACTGCTGTTCCCACATGGTTTGCAGTTCAGCTATTATTTTTTCAGGGGCTTCACAATTCTTCCAGCTCACAGCCTTTTTCTATCACCAGGCCATTTCATCTTGAAGGGGAACAGGCAAGGGGACTTCAAAAAGGGGTCGGAGGAATCCCCTAGTTCTAGAAACTTCTTGGAGGCCCCTGGTATACTCATTCTTCCCCTAAACTTTCCTGCTCTTTCGAAAAATGGGGCGCCCCTCACAGCCACTGTGTTCACCAGACAGATGGATAAATCCTCTTCCCAGGTCTCCGGCTGGGGGCAGACTGGCAACCCTCATCCCTGGGGTCTGCATGGTGCCGGGTGGGATTCCGCCACCAGTGAACACAGTTCTGACTGGTGCCAGGTGTCCCCTGGGCCCCCAGCTACAGCCATTCTTAAGAAGGTCCAGAATGCCTTTCTTCCCCCTCCCCAGAGTTCTCTGTCATCTGCTCCGATGGCCTGGATGTGTGTGGTGCAGGGAACAGGGTTAGAGTTTGGGCCGGTGAAACAGGACAAAGGAGGGGAAGTGATGAGAAGCTTCCTCCATGTTGTCCCAGGAGCCTCTGCCCGATGCCCTGGACCTGCTGGGAATTGTCCTCTGTTTGCATTCTCGCACAGAGACATTTTACAGCCAAAGCGCATGCCATTCACGATAGCAAGCTCGATGTGTCATAACCCAACATGCCCCACACCCCTCACGTCCATACTTTCACCCTCCAACAATGGGGATACGGGTGGGGAGTAGCAGCCCGTTCCTGCTTTCAGACCAGCTGGCACGGTAGGGTGCCAGAGTTAGACCCCAGGACTTAGACTCTGCCAACCAGCACTCACATTCCCATTGAGATCATCTTGGTAAACTCAAGTGCAGTTGTGGGAGCGTCTGGAAAATACACTTCTGTGGCTGTATTAACCCAGAGCCCGGGGGCCTCTGAGCAGAGCCTCGGATGGCCTGGTGAGAGCCCAAGCACGAACTAAGATTTGGCGGGAAGAGGAGCCATGGCCTGGAGTCAGAGCACCTGGAATCCCACTCTGTCTCCGACTGGAGCCACGTGAACTGCTCTGCATTGAGAGCTGATGGCTTTGGTGTTCAGGCCAGTGCAGATCAGATTACCCGTTAGCTCAAAGAGAATGAGTGAGATCTCACCAATAACAAGTCTGATCACACGATCAGCAGCAAAAAAAAGCCCAAGTCAAGGGAGGTACATTTCCAAATGTTAGCATGGTTCTCTTTGGGTATAGGATACAACAACAACAACACAAAGCTTCTTTTTCCTTCTTTTGTGAGTCAGTCAACTCCATGGCAGTGGGTTTGTTACACGTCCCCACATCTTTGTGTACAAGCATGACTCCCTTTGTTGATCAACAAGGAAAAGCCCCAACCAACATGACATTGAAAATTTGTCTGCAGTTTGGAAAGGCAAGGAAGCCAATGGAGAGAATGCCCTTCCCCTTTTAAATCCTTGGAGCCACAGCCCACGATGTGCCCTGGGGATCAACGGTTCAAATCCACCAGCCTCTCCCCAGGAGAAAGATGAGGCTTTCTAGCCCCTGTAAAGAGTGAGTGTTAGAAATCCAGGGGCAGCTCCCACAGGGTCCCCGTGAGTGGAACCGACTCCATGGCAGTGAGTTTTCAGATTTGCTGGTGGACCCTAAGGGACTTTGTCTGCCAGCTTCAGGGCAGAGCCACCCCCAGATGATTCTCTCTGCAGTAAGAAGGGACTTGTAGAAACTGTTCTCTCCAGAGACAATCATTGAAAATAGACATGGCTCAGAGAAGTTTGGAGGCGGGAGGGGTGGAGGTGTGTGGTTTGCTGAAGGACAGGTCTGCTGGGTAATTGGGAGGGGTGTGGTGTGTGGGGCTTCAGCAGCGGCCTTGAGGTGACTGTGTCTTCACACCAGATGGGGCTGCTCTAATCACTGAGCCCCGCTGACCGCCTAGGCTGGAGGGAAGCCCATGGGTTTTAGCCTAGACTCTATGCCTTGTGACCCAAGATGGGTCCAGAGCAACGGCACTCTCTGTGTGGAGCATGGAAACTTGACCCTGAACCACAGCTGACTGTCGCCGCAAACATGGACCTCCTGCTGAAGGCACTTATTATAGCTGAGCATCCAGTGCGCTAAGTGATGGCATCAACAGTCACAACAAAGGAAAATAAACTCCGACTGGGCCGGCAAATGAGTGAGTGAGAGAGAAAGAGAGAAAGAAGTCATACAAGGTGTTTTGAGAGCACAGAAGCTGAGGAAAGGCCATAGAAACCGTGTGCCTGCACATTCATCCAGGGCAGCGAGGGCTATGCTAGAGAATTCCAGTGGAAAGCCCTCGTCCCACCCATTCTACCACCCTGCTCTTGCCCCTTCAGAATTCCTTTTGTTCCCAAGACTCAAAGAACATGGGAACAGGAACACAATGTGAGTCTGTGGCAGTCATCTAATAATTTTGAGAATTATGAGTGTAGGGGGTGAAGTCTAGCCAAAGGGACTTCGGTGTGGGCATGGCCTTCTCCTGAGAAGGTTGGGAAATCTGGTATTTCCTTCCTGGAAGCAGGAGACACAGTCACTCACTGCTCATTCCCTTGGAGCCACTTGAGTGACAAAGGTGACTTCCTGTAAGACATCCCTGAGGAGAAGCCACACGAGCCTCTCCTGATGCCACCAGACCTCTGAAGCTGGAGAAACCACAGAGAGTGCTGCCAGTGCTGAGGTGCTGGGTGTGTCCAGGTAGACTAGAGAAACAAATCATAAACATGCATATGGATCTAAGGGAAAGGTTTATATACAAGAGGAATGGAACATTGAGAGAGCATTCCAACCCAGTC
>PVJH01007814.1:0-89931 GCA_004026705.1 Nesogale talazaci
GAAACTTGTATGCATCATCACTGCCTGGCTGCCCCCCGACTGGTCTGTCTCCTCCTCGTGTCTCCCCTGTAAAAGGGTGACCAATTACCCACCAGTGGGCCTTAGGTCCCCACCCTGCTCTCCTCCTCCTATGTAATGATGTGATTCTTGTTCTTTGGTGCTCGATATCTGCTCCCTTCGGCCCCTCTTGATCACGCATCTTACAGCTCTTATCGCAATCCATATAACCATCCATTGTAAAAGCACATTTGTCAATATGTTGCCACCATCATTTTCAAAGCGTTTTCTTTCAACCTAACCCTTATTATCAGCTCATTTCTCCTCACCCCCTTCCCTCCCTTATGAGCCCTAATCTATTTTTTTTTAATTTCATGTCTCACACCAACCACTCTCTTCCGACTTTTCTGCTGCCCATCCCCCTGAGAAAAGGCTATATGGAGATCATTATAATAATTTCCCCCTTTATTCACCCACCTTCCCCTTACTCTTCTGGTGTGGCTACTCCCTGATTGCTCCTGAAGTGTTTACATGTTCTGGATTCCCTGTTTCTGTACCCATGTACATGCTCTGATCTAGTCAGATTTGTAACATAGAATTGAGGTCATGATATAGAGGGAGAGGAAGCATTAAAGAACCAAAGGAGTCCTTTTGCTTTGGAGAGAGTTTGGAGACAAGATGGATCACCAGCAGCTTTACTGAAGCCACCTGTGAAAATTCTGCCAGGGTTCCCGTTCTTGCTGCCTGTGATCAATCCAGCATGGACTGCCCTCAGTGTTTCTGTCAGTACAAAGAATATTGGCTTCATCAAGCTGGACTAAGTAATCTTTGAATGGACTACCCATGACAGGTACCCAACAGAAGAAGCAATGCCAACATTTGTACATAAGGTTTTAAAAATTCAACTCTGACCAAAAAAAAAAGAACTAGAAGAAAGTTGTATGTTTCAATGGTGCTATACTGCACCCTGACTGGCTTCTCTCTTCCTTGTGACCTTTCTGAAAGGGGATGACCAATTGTCTACAGATAGGATTTGAGTCTCCACTCTACGCTCCCCTTCATTCATATTGGTAAGATTTTTTGTTCTGGGTTTTTGATGCCTAATGCTCGTTCTCATCTACACCTCATGTAGGCTTTGTTGCTTCTCAGCTAGATGGTCACTTGTTTATCTTTAAGCCATTAAGATTTCAGATGCGATAGCATTTGATAACTGAGCACCATCAACTTTCTTCACACATTTGCTTATGCACACATTTTGTCCTCGGCGATCGTGTTGGAAGGTTAAGCATCTTGGAATGCCAGGTTATTAGAACAAAATTCCTGCATTGAAGGAGTACTTGAGTAGAGGCCTGATGTCTGTATACTACCTTAATATTTAACATATAAATATATGGACATAGATCTATTTCTCTAACATTCTCTGTATTTAGAACTCTATAAATGCCCTCTGCCTCCTAGTCCTTTCTTCTATTTCCTTTTACTTTCCTCTAGCCCCACTATCATACTCAACCTTCATTTGGATTTCAGTGATTCCTGTCAGCTACACTGCCCTTGATCAAGCCCCAAAAGGCATTCTATATCCTCCTCGCCATCAATTTTTGATCACCTGCTGTTCCCTTGTCCCTGGGTTGGGTGACAGTCCTCTTCCTCCCTACCTCTTCCGTGTCCCCCTGGTCCCATTGGTCTCATTGTTTTCTCCTCCAAGTTGTTTATCCCACCTATCTTATCTAGCTAGATATGCTGAAACAATAAGACAGATTAAAACAAGACAACAAAACAATAACAAACAAAAAAAAACAGTGACACAAAAAGAAAAGTCTATAAATAGTTCCAGGTCTGCTTGTTGACTGCTAGAAATGTTTTCTGGTCAAGTCTGATGGGGTGTCATGACCTGGCCCCAAAGTCTAATTTTGGTATTTCCTGGGGACTTAATTGCTTTACTCCCCTTGTTCTGTTGCACGCCTTTAGTATTCCCCCACCCCAACCGCACCCCCTGTGTGCTGGGGTCAGATCGAGCACTGTGTCTCCAGTGTTGTCCCCAGTAGTGCTGTGGGTCAGTGCTGTGGGTCTCTGAAGGATGTCCTGTCTTGTGATGGGGCCAGCCCTATGGTCCCCTCTGTGCTTTGACTCCTCCTAGCAAGAATATTGTCCTCGGGGCTTGGTGGACCAACATGTGCTCCACTCTCTCTCCTTCCTTCCTCATTTGCTCCTGTGTGCTCTGATCAGATGTGCCCCTCTCCCTGAGCTATAGCTTCAGTGCAGTCCTCTGAAGTGCATTCTTCAGGGGCGGTGGGTTGAGGGGAGGAGGATGTCCACATGAGAGAGCTTTTTCTTAACACTACCATCATGGACTGTGTGCATGTTCCCATGCTGAGCCCGTCCCAGTCAGCTCTGCCATATTACCTACCACAGAGTCCCCCCCTGACTGAAGGTGACATCTGACCACTTAAAAGAAGCAGATCTACAAACTGGCCAAGAAGGTCTTGACAACTTCACAAATCAGCGTGATCTTAAGAGATTCATATGGCGCTGTACCAAATGCATTTTGTGACAAGAAATAAAATTGTGAGAATCCTTGTGTTAGACCAGGTTGAAAAGAGAAACAAATTCATATATGTATGAGAAATTTTTATATCAAGAGTAATGATGCATCAATAAAATATCTCAGCCTGGTCCAGATCAATTCCATATAGTCTGACATTAGCCCATGAATTCCTTTTCAGACTCACACAGCACATGCAATGATGCCTAACACAGGAAGATCACAGGCCTGTGGGTGGAAAGTTCTGTGGATCCAGTGGCAGGGGATGCATCTCCAGGGCTCTGACTGACATCAGTGTGTTTCCATATGGCTTGTCAACAGGAAAGTGAAGGAGAGAGAGAGAGACTCCTCTATGACAGAAGCAGAAGAGGAAATTCCCAGAATCCTGAGGAGGGATGATCAGGCTGTGACCTGACAGGTAAACTCCACCCCTTCATTCTTTTATCAAATCGACCATGAAATTGTGTAACTACAATCCCTACATCCAAAGAACTTGCTCCTAATCTTCCTGGGTCTCTTTACCATTTGATTCAGGAATTAAGGAAGCTGTATCTTTGGGACTGCATCTTGAGAGGCGGGGTAAAGACAAGGACACTAAATTCTGGCTGATTCTAATTGGAAGTATGAATCATCCATAGTCTCTGCCCTGATTACATAAATTTGTGTATGCACCTGAGTTAGAAAACCACTGTCTAACTAGATACAGGAAAAGAAATATGGGAGGTATATATTTCAGTCCACAAAGATTTGCAAGAATTGTAATTTTTTCTGTAACAACTTAATTTCTATTTTGGCCCCCAATAAGCCAACTAGCTGGGACTTAATCTCCTTTAATTGTGCTTATAGCAGTTACTGAGTCATCTCTGACTGGTAGCAGCCATCTACCACAGAAGGAAATGTCGCTCAGTCCTTCCTCATGCTGTGGTGCTATGAGTCCATTGTCGCAGCCATGATGTACTTTGAGAGCCTTCGAACCCAGGTAATGTAGGCTAATGTGGGTGTGTGTTGGACTGCTAACAACAAGGTCAGTGGTTCAAAACCACCAGCTGCTCCTTGGGAGAAAAATGAGACTTTCTACTCTTGTATAGAGTTACAATCACAGAAACTCACAGGGGCACTGAGTCAGAGTTGACTTGATGGCGATGAATTTGCTATTTTTGGTCTAAGTCAGGGGTCCAGCTTCTAGCACTAGCATGGTATCCCACAATATTCAGTTCACTCCATAGGGGTTTCACTGGTATGCTTCAGGAGCAGTTGCCAAGCCTTTCTTTTTAGTTTGTCTTAATCTAAAACGATCTACTCTGGGTGACCCTGCTTGGAATAGAAGCATTTTCCTTGCTGTATAAACATATATGAAGGGGGTGCCTCCCCAAACACAATACTCTTTTATATAAATATATATATATATATATATATATATATATATATATTGGCTATAGTGCATCGTTCCACCAGGTTAGACTGCTCATGAAGCTATTTGGAGGTTCTGAAAAAATCACGTCAGTGTACCACAAAATGTTCTGATTTGTACCAGATGAAGGACTGGTCTTGCCACCACGACAGTGTACCTGCTCATGCAGCCATTTCAGTGCAAAAACAAAACAAACAGCCTTCCTCTCTTGCCTGATACACCTGACTCATTTTGTTTCTGTGAATGAAGAGGGACGTGAAAGGACAGTGATTTGATGATGTAAGAGATGAAGAAAAAAAGGAGTGAGGTGCTATCAGTCAACCAAACAGATGAGTTTGAGAAATGTTTCCAAGAATGAAATCACAGGTTTGACAAATGTACTAAGCTTAATGGAGAGTACTTTGAAGGGGAAGAAAGTTGTTTAAAAAACATTTTTTTTTTAATATATAGCTTTGAAAAACCTGAGTTTTTTTGGGGGGGGGAGCACCCCCTCATAAATCCATTCAGAAATATGATAGCAAAACCCAGAGGTGCACCTCAAATGACCTGGTACTGTATCTTGTGTACCAGCTGTACCTGTGCAGAGAGGTGTGTGATAAATGAGGGCAAATACCCTCACCAGTGAGCAGACCATCGGATCTCAGCTCGGCCTTACAGGCCAGGTGACCTCCGCAGATGGCTGAAAGCTCTTCATCGTTTTGAAGCATTGGTGCTCCCACCATAGTTTCCAGCATCACAGCAATCGACAGGCCACTACAGCATGCAGAACTGACAGATAAGCAGTGGCCTTTCAATCCAGGTACTTCTCTTTCTTCCAGGCTTTCCTTACAGTGAGGTTGAAGAGGTGCACACAGGACAAGTATGTCACATAGTCACACCTGCCAGTGCGCCAGGTTTTGTCCAAAAAAGCAGCATGCTTCGCCCTCTCTCACCTTCTCAGAGCATTTCTCCTTCACGTCTGCAACAAGCCATAGCTCTAGCCAAGACTTTCCTTGATGGACCTTGTTATATTCTTATTGGCTGACTTTGCAGATGACTTAGATATTGGTTCTGTCACTTGAAACACTATAAACTGGAAGATCACCGACACTTTTTGTGATGCATTGAACTATGGGGGGGGGGGGTGAGGAATCATGACTGCTCAATGAACTATTTGGGTCACTCTGTAGATGCTCACACGAGCCTATTCTCCACCAAGACCAACTGCTGGGATCAAGCTGCTGAGTGGGTCGGCACCATCCAGACTGACACCCTTGCTGCCTGGACCCTTCATACCACACATGGCAGCGGGGTAACAAGCACAGGTGGGGCATGAAGCAGGAGGCTCTGTTCTGATGCAGACGGTCACTGCATGCCCAAATTGGGACTGCTACCAAAAGTTGTGTCCCAGTGAGAAAGGGCACAGCCTGGCACCACTCCTCATCCTGCAGTACTACTTGTCTTCGCATACAAGTGTCTGGTGATGGCTGATAGCTGCTTTTGTTGTTGAGTGACAGAGTTGGTTCCAACCCAAGAGCAACCTTATGCACAACAGAACAAAACACAGCTGGATCCTGTGCTGCAGCCCATTGCTGCAGCCATGGGGTTTGCCCAACTTGAGGGCCGCCCCCCCCCCCACCACTCTTTCACTGCTCCCTGACTCCCTGCGATGTCCTCCTCCAGGGAGTAGTCTCCCCTGACATAGCCAGAGTTTTTGAGACAAAGTCTTTCCATCCTTGCTTCCCAAAAGTATTCTGGTCAAATTTCTTCCAAGACAGATCTCTTTGCTTTTTAACAATCCAATTATTTTTCTCCAGACATAATTCAAATGCATTGATTGTCTTCCTTATTCAATGTACAGTTTTCACATGCATAAGAAGCAATTGAAAACACCATGGCTGGGAACTGAATAAAGAGATCTACATAGGGGCTGAGCCCCAGTGCTGTAGTGGTTGTGCGCAGGACGGTGGCCCACTGGGATGGAGGTTCAATTCCAGCAGTGGCTTCACAGGCACAAAGGCTGGGCCTCCTCCCACCACCAGAGGGCAGTGATGTTCCCCCCCCCAAAAAAAGGGAAAAAAAAGATCTACATATAACCTCCCCCCTGGGGTACAGACAACAGGGAAGCGGATGAAGGGAGCCATCAGACAGTTTATAATATGACAAAATAATAATAATTTATAAACTATCAAGGGCCCATGAGGGAAGGGGGAGTGGAGAGGGGGTGGAAAAAGGAGAAACTAATACCAAGGGCTAAAATAGAAAGAAAATGTTTTGAGAAGGATGATGGCAACCAATGTACAAATGTACTTTGTATACAATGAATGCATGTACAGATTGTGATAAAAGTCGTATGAGCCACACTCTTCTTTATATAAGCCAACTGGTAAGAGTGGTGCCAAAATACAGCATAGATTCCGTTAGGAGGTTATTCTCTGTGGATCTTCCAATGGGATGTATCCTATTGGGTAAGAATTAGCATAGCTAGCATGTGGTAAGAAAATGAGTAATTCTGGTCAGAGGGCAGGCTGTGGTAAAAACGGATTTCATCAATGGCCTCAATGTGTTATACTCTGCATTCCTTCACCTTTAGGGGGTACCTCGGGAGTGGCCATATGGCTTGCTTTGGCCTATGGGAGCACATCAAATATCATGGAAGCCGTGGCTTGTCTCTGTGCCCTCACTAGGTCCTCCCCCAATCTCCATGAGAAAGGCCTTGGAAGGTCTGAAAGCATATCCAGGCTCTCCTGTTAGAAGACCAAGAGCGGCATGTGGGAAAGGCCAAATTGTCCCGGCCAAGGTCATCCTTGAACAGCCAGGCCCCAGCCAGCTCATCTCAGCCCTGTAACCACAGATACATGGTCCAGACCAGCAACAGCACCCATCCAACCCATCACTGGAGGTTGTTTTCAGCCAAGTATGGTTGGGCAGCCATAGGTAATCATTTTGCCTTGCCTTGATTTGATCTGCCTGAAGACTTGACTCATACAATGATTTCTTTGGCCTGAGCATGCCCTAGATCTAGCTTTTTGTCTCACAACTGATAGGTTCATTTAATCTAAATTCCGTTTGGAAGAATCGGATGTCTTTTATAGCTATTGTTATGACTTGGTCCCTTCCCCAAGAAACTGAATCACCTACATGTAGGATAACATCTGTCTTTTCTCTGAATTTTTTGTACCTTTCAATTTATGTCCTGCATCTTGGGGCACCATCTCCAACACTTGTCTTCCACATGACAGGCTTACATTAGACACAACAGTTTAAGCACACAGATGTATTAGGGGTTTCCAAAAGTTCATGGAAAAATAAACAAAATTTTTCCATGAACTTTTTGAAGTCCCCTTTATATACAAATGTGTATTTGTGTAAAGAATTACTTACTAAGATGAGTGAAAAAACATGGCTGTAAAACCATATCACTCACTCCTTGTCATTCAATCACTTCTCACGCATAGTGATTCTGTTGGACAGAGTACAACTGTCCGGAATTTCGGAGACTATACCTCTTTACAGAAGCAGAAAGTCTCATCTTTCTCCCGTGGAGCAGCTTGGGGGCTTCCAACTGCGACCTCGTGGTTAGCAGTCCAACTGGTAACCATTCTGCCAGCAGAGCTCCTTAAAAAGCAGACATCTTTGTGTAGACAACACCCTCTCCCCCCCCCCCCTCCAGAAGAATTCACTTCAGAGGACAGCACTGGAGCTACTGGCACATCACGGCCCCAGGATGATATTCCAGCTCAGAACAGCAAATCCAGAGAGGACCATAGAGCTGGCCCCATCACGAGGCGCGACGTCCCTCATGGACCCGTACTCTTATGGGGACAACACTAGCGGCACATGTGCCCGACTTACCCACCAACCAGGGCAAAACAGCAGGGCAGGCAAGAGAGCGGCAAGGGAAGCGAAGCAATGACGTTCCCAGGGAAGACTAGCAAAAATAGACTTTGGGGCCAGGCATGGCATCCCATCAGACTTAACTGGAAAACACTGCCAAAGGTTAGCAAATAGACCGGGAACTATTTATAGGCTTTTCTTATTTTTTTTTTTTAATCCTTGGATTTTTGTTTTGTTTTGGTCTTTTATTTCCTTTTGTTTTGCTCTCTCTGGTTTTTGTGCTTATTATTGCCTTTGCATATCTATCTCGATAAGGTAGGTGGGATAAATAATCCAGGAAGAAAACAACAGGACCCGTGGTTGCAGGGGAGGGGGGGGAATATGGTAGAGGGGAAGGGGGGAATGGGAGTGGGTGTTAATAAACCCAGGGGAAAGGAAACAGTGATCTAAAACCAATGGTGAGGCGGGCATATGACGCCTGGTAGGTCTTGATCAAGGGCAGTGTGACCGAGAGGAATTACTGACACACGAACGAAGGTCGAGCATGATAATGGGACAAGAGGAAAGTAAAAGGAAACCAAGAAAAAGAACTAGGAGGCAAAGGGCATTTATAGAGGTCTAGTCATGTACATATGTAAATCTATTTATATATAACAATGGGGAAATAAATCTATGTCCATATATTTATATGGTAAGTATTAAGATAGCAGGCAGACATTGGGTCTCTACTCAAGTACTTCCTCAACACAATACTTTGTGATGATAACCTTCCCAACATTATTACTGAAGACAAAATGGGTACATAAGTAAATGTGGTGAAGAAAGCTGATGGTGCCCAGCTAACAAGAGATAGAGCATCTGGGGCCTTAAAGGCTTGAAGCGGTCATCCATCTGAGAAGCAACAAAGTCCACATAGAGAAAGCACACTGGCCTTGTATTGATCTGGATAAACTAGGGAAACAAATCCACAGACTCATATATGTATTTATAGGGTAAGTGTACATTCGGAAAGCATCACAAGCCAGTGCTGTCCAAGCCCATTACCCTGACTTAGCCATGTGCAACATCAATCTACAAAGTCCTCCTCAAACTCACAAGGACGTCAAATGCAGGAGGGTCATAGGTCAGTAGGTAGAAAGTCTTTGAATTAAGTTGGGGTGTAAGCGTCTCAGTTCTGGCAGGGGTCTCCACGCAGCTGCTCCAGCACTGAAGGCTGCATCAGGGTAAATCCATGTGACTTCTCCTCAGGGATATCTCACAAGAAGCGAGCCTTGCCAGTTGAAGCAGAGAACTGGCTAAGGCAGCTGCACCTGGTCCGACCATCACAGAATAGGAGATCTGAGAACTAGAAAGGCAAGGTTCACGAGTCATTTCTCTCTCCACCCTTCAATTGATCCCACGTGTTTATCAGCTAGGTGGCACAATAAACCTTAACCAGCACCAATGAAGCAGACAACTTTCCTCTAGATCGTGAGGTGTCAACAGTAGCAGGCATCAAGCAACAAAGGCCAGAACAAAAAGTTTTATCAATGTGAATGAGGGGGAGTGCAGAGTGGAGACCCAAAGCGCATCTGTAGACAATTGAAACATTCCCTTACAAAAGGGCTTCAAGGAAGCATGCAGAATAGCACCAATGAAGCATACAACTTTCCTCTAGATCAGTGGTTCTTAACCTTCCTAATTCTGCATCCCTTTAATACAGTTTCTTGTGTTCTAATGACCCCCCCCCCCAACCACAAAACTATTTTCATTGCTACTTCACAATGAATCAGGTGACCCCTGTGAAAGGGTCGTTCAACCACCAAAGGGGGCATGACCCACAGGTTGAGAACCACTGCTCTAATTTTTAATGCTTCTTCCTCTCCACTATCATGATCCCAATTCTACCTTACAAATCTGCCTAACTAGACCACAGTATGTACACTGGTACAGATCAGAGTTGGAAACAAGGAATCCAGGAGAGATAAACCCCTCAGGAGCAATCATGAGAGTAGTGATAGTAGGAGGGGAAAGAGAAGGTGGGGGTGGGGGATCGATCACAAAGATCTATATATAACCCTTTCCCAGGGGAACAGACAACAGAAAAATGCGTGAAGGGAGACATCAGTCAGTGTAAGAGATGAAAAAAATAATAATAAATTATCAAGGGTTCATGAGAGGAGAGGTTGGAAGAGGGAGGGGGGAAATGAGGAGCTGAAACCAAGAGCTCAAGTAGAAAAAAAAAGTTTTGAAAATGATGATGGCACTATATGCATAAATGTGCTTGACACAATGCATAGCTGTATGGATTGTGTAAGAACTGTCTGTGCCCCCAATGAAATGATTAAAACAAAACAAAAAGCAGACATCTTTATGAAACAAAAACATCCAAGTGTAAAACTGTTTCTTAACTTAGCCTCTAACTAGGTCTATACACTCCTGCAAACGGTATTGCCCATCTCTCACTGTAATCACAGCACGTCAGAACTGGCCATTAGGGCATTCTCTGGAGACTCAAATGTGTTCTTCCTAAATTTTTAGTTTGGTGGACAAAAAAGTCCTCAGAGCAACTTTCCTGGCCTTTTTCTCACCAGTATAGTTTTCAATTTTCTTAAAACTCTTCCTAATATACCCCATGATCATTCTGTGCGCGTCATAAAAAAAAATCAACATCATCTCCATTGGAGTGCCCCAGGACAATTGTTATAATCTCTGAGCTGAACTGTCTTAAATTTAACTAGCTCAAAAGTTCCCCTAGGAGATCTTTATTGAACTTTTTGTTTTGAAGACACCCTAAGAACTAGGCTGTGTGTTCCTGAGATGACTATCTGCAGGCGTCCACTGATCAGGACATGTTCAAACACATCTTGTTTGGAAGACACTTTTATCTGTGTGCACAAGAACCCTAGTAGCAGTGCTCTCTGACCTACCCTCTGTGTGAGGCTGGAGGTCTAGAGAGGCAAACGCAGTGACACTCATCTCTGTACAAGGAAGAGCTTTACAGCAAGTCCTCGTATATCAAGACAACATCCCTTCCTCAGTCCCACTGAAATCCTAGCCGGAACTCACTTCAAACTCTCATAGCTGCAGGCCAACGGTGCAGTGGGAAGTAGGAAGATCACCAGCTGGTGGGCACAGACGCTTGTGGATCCAAGCTCAGTGGAAACATGGCAGGGTGGCAACAGCTCAGAGTGGGAGGCAGGCACAGAGTCCCAGCGAGGAAGAAGGTAATAGGGAAGAGAGAGGTGAGGGGTCCCCAGTATCTCTCTTATGATCGTCCTTCACAGGAGGCAGCATCAGACTAGATGGACAGGTTGGATTCCACTGCTACCTCCACAAAGGTACCATCAAGTTGGCATGAATCAACCCTCCACACTCCCGGTATGCTATTTGGTTTGGTTTGTACCAGTTCACAATGCTAACAATTCTAAGGTTAAACTTTGGCTTCTTTCAAAATCCTTTTTAATGCAACCTTTAAATTTTCCTTTCAGCTACTTTCTCTCCTATGTCCCTAAATTTCCATTATTTACTCTTTTTGGAAGCGCCAGTTGTCCTGAAACGGTTCGACACAGGTGCTTTCTCCTTGTTTCCAAGGGCAAATCTTTCTCAGCAGAAGGCTCTCCTGTGGGTAATGCTGCCTCCCCTGCTTTACAGTACCAGTCTCAACACTGGATCCTGGATGTACTTGTTGTCCCTTATCAGCTACTCCACTGAACACGGAGCCTTCTCAGTCAGCTGAAGCCCGCTATTCACTCCACAGCAAACTGAGAGAAACGACAATTGCCAACTCTGCCTGTTTGGTTTTTCCAGCATCTGGCTCCCCAACCACTTCCACAGCTAGCCACTTCTTGCTGAGAACAGCAGCTCGGTAAGTAGCCAGAGAGAATCCCAGAGAAGGAATGGCGTGGGAGACCATGTTGGCTGCTCCAGGAAACACATGCTCTAACACCTCCCTGACAGCGCCACGGTCTGTCTGTGGGATCAGGTAAACAAAGGTGTGTGGCCCTTGACCCAGACAGCTATTCTCCTGTCCTGACGGTCCTTAGAAAGCATCTATCTATCTAGTGTGAGTCTCACAAGCCAATCAAACTGGTAAGCCAAGAGGCTCTCCCTCATGAAGTACTAAGCAGGGGGAAAACAAGACCCAGAGGAGGATTAGCATTTATATAACATTATTAAATGTTAATTAACACTTCGCTAAGAAATGCTAAGGCCGCCCTATAGTGTTGCCTCCAGGGGTCGCTATCCTTTACATACCAGGAGACCTGGCACCGGCAAGGTCACCTGGCTGGCAGGGGACAGGTTGAGAGCTGCCCCTCTGCTCCCTGATGACACCAACTCTCCGCACAGGCAGGTACAGCTGGGACAAGTCCCAGGTCAAATGAGGTGCACCTTGGGGTTCTGCTAACACATTTCTGAATGGATATATACTTTTACGATATAAGGAAAAATGCTTCCATTTCAATCATCAGGATACATTATAACCACATCACATTTAGAGCTCCACAATTTATGATGAATAAAACCAAATTTCCTCAATTGAGCCCTAGTGGTGCAGTGGTTGTGTGTGGGACTGTGGACTTCAGGACTGAGTTCAAATCCAGCAGCAGCTCTCCAGGAGCAAGGCTAGGCTTCCTACTCCAACCAGGGCAGTGATTGGGCAGCGCACCCAAAGCAGCCAGTTACATCTAAAATTTCAATTTAATTCTATCATATGTAAGTGACTTACTGAAGAAAGAAAGAACCAAGGGGCAGAAAAAAAGGAAAGAGGCTTTTCCAAAGCTAACATTTTGGCTACTCCACTTATCCTTAGTGTTTTAAGAAGTCTTGTGATTACCCTGGGTTCATGATGTAATGCACAGCCCTCATGACAGTTCAAGGTGATATTAGATAAAGCTCACTTTTGCAGAGAGTTGGAGAAAATGCTGTGGAAGATACTACTAGTGAAATACAAGGTTCGGAAATTTTCCACATCCTAAGACGCTTCAACAGGTTTCAGTATCACAAAGAATTTTTAGACCAAATTTAACTACTTTGCCCTATCAATACAACCTGTAGCTTTTTAAATGTTTCTATCATTGCAACAATGTTGTGAGGTCGGTACCTACCTTCACAAGGAGGGAAGATGCACCATCAGGCTCAGCCCTGGGCAGATTCTTAGGAGACAGTGTCAGACATGCCTCCACGCTCTGCAGACCTTTCTAAATTTTTTTTTCCCTTTCTTTTAGCAGTTCTGACACCAACCACCACCCAGCTCCTGTCACCCACAGAGCACGCTCTCCCTCTCTGCTGGGTTTAAACATCCACTACAAGAACACACAGAGCTCAAGGACAAGATTACAGGGTCTAATAGGGAGGCTCCAGCCTTTCTCAGCCACAGGCAGGTCTCTGGTGCTCAGTCTCTCAGCCAGACGGTTCCTTGACCTTAGTCAAGTGTTACAAAACTCCTTTGGCTCGACTACTGATGTCCTGATGGAACTTCACTCGGCCCTTTAGGCCTCAGCGCAAACATGCTCAGCTCTGGCTCTATGGGTCCGAAAAACTAGCTCTCCAAGCATTCTGCTGCCTCTGCTTCTTGTCATCTCTGTCTTCCAGTGTCACACTTCACTACTGGTTCTTCTTTCTGCTTCTGAAATGGTTCATTTTAAACCAGGAGAGCTGGCAAAACGAGGCAATTCCCTACTTCAGAGTTTCATATATCGTATTTCCATGGCTGCACCCTACAGGAAAGTAAGGTCCCTTGTTTACATTAGCAAGTTATCGAACCCCCTTTCCCCAAGCTGGGCCACACCTTTCTGCAGAATCCTTCCCTGTTGTTTAGGGCGAGTTACAAAGATGTTGTTGGCTCAAAGGGCTCGAACAAGAAATTGCCCTGCAGTACCACTAGTGCACTACAATTTTAAAATAGTTTCATATAGCAATACTACCACCTAGTGGATAAACAAAAAATGCCTGACCATTTTAATGCCATCAATATCAATGTAAATAATTAAACTACAATGAATTTAAAATAAGTTTATTCTGTCCTTACACCTCTCACCCACCCACCCCAAAGTAAACAAACAAAAAAAGTAGACACTGTTCCCATTCAAAGAATGAGTAGATATCACAGAGTACAAACAATTTTGGAAATCATGTGTAAATGTTACTCTGAGCTTCATTTGCAGTCATCAGTTTCTTCAGCATCTCTGTGCTTGGGGGAATATTCTGGAGAGAGAAAAAGAAAAGGTGGCTGTCAACTCGGTAAGTGCAGTGATACAGTAACAAGCAATTTATAGAATCCACCCTCCAAAGAATGGCCTGAAATGGCACAGACACCCACTGCCTTTGTCCCTGTAAAACAAAACAAGCCTTTCTAAGTGATCCTGCAGCTTCGTGTGGTCTCTGGGGGTTCCCGTGAGGATTTAATGTGGCCAGGGTCAGAAAGTGCAGGTGATGGTGCTGCCCATCAACCTCATCTTCAGATACTTGCAAAATAGGTTCCAGATTCAGGTGTGGTTCTATGAGCAAGTGCACAGCTAGAGGGCTGGATCAGAGGTTTTGACAAATCATATATGAACCTGTTCCTAGATGATGCAGAAGAGAGTCATTCTCCACAAAGTCAAGAAAACTACTGGATGCTTGGAGATAACACTACTCTGCTACAAAATGTATCCAATGAGAAATGATCATTGAAGGGAGAAGCTGGGGAAGTGTCCCTGGTTATGTATACTGTTCTAAAACATGTGCTCAGATTGTTCTCCTTAACCTTATGTTCTTACAGAGCCACAATAAATGGCCCCCTGGGCTGAGCCCCGGTGGCGTAGTGGTTGTGCGCAGGACTGCGGCCCACTGGGACGGAGGTTCAATTCCAGCCGTGGGGCTGGGCCTCCTACTCCCACCACCGGAGAGCAGTGATGTCCAAAAAAAAAAAAATAATAAAATAAAAAATAAATAAATGGCCCCCTATAATTGTTTTTATTAAAAATAACATAGCAAGCAGGTAAGACACCGAAGCATATCCTTCTTCCCTTGCTCAAAGCTCTCTAACTCTTTGAATACCATAACTCAGCCTCTTTCCCACATCACTTCTCACCTCCTTCCACACCTATTAGTGCTCGCCACTGTTCCCAAATGCAAAGTGGGGGACGTGCCCCCACTCTTGGCTCCCATTGCTTCACCCCTCTGCACATCCCTAGCCATGAAGACGCAACCATCTTTCAAGCCCACCAAGCTTTCCGGCAGAATCTGACTCGCTCCCTCCCCCACAGCCAGTAAGAGCCCTGGTGGTGTACAGGGTTACACGCTGGCCTGCTAAGCACAAGATTAGCGGCCTGGAAGAACTAGCTGCTCTGTGGGAAAAAGGCGAGGCTTTCTACTCTCATAAAAAGTTAGTCTCGCCCGACTGGCATCAAGCCCCATTCTTATGGCCAACAGAGCCCAACCCAGTAAGATCTGTGTAAGACGAACATTTCTGGGTTGCAGCTCAGGGTGGATCTGTATTCCCAAGGACTCCTCACACCGACAGTGTCTGGAGTGCTGGGTCATTGGGAAAACTGATGATGAGAATCATAGTGCAATTGAATACTCGGGGTGGGGGGGGAGGTCTGTAATTGACAATGTTGTACTTCTTTGTTTATATGGGCTTTTGCTTTCCTACTTACAGTTTGCTTTCTGTTTTTTCATATGTTTTTCTTTCTTTTTGGATGTGTGTGCTGTTTGTTTGCTTGTTGGCGGGCTTATGGCCGTTAGTGATGCAGTTGACATTACAGGGTTGTGATATTTTTGTATTACAACCACCAAAGTCAACCTGAGAAGTGCAAATCCCATGGACAAGCAGATGGAGTCTGGGCCCCCACTTAACCTCTAGCCCCAATTCAAGAACAGTTAGTTCTGATAAGATGGCCCTACTCACCTTCATGAACGAATCACCGAAGAGAGGTGTGCTACAGCAAAGTGTGGTAAAGAAAGTAGATGGTGCCCAGCTATCAAGTAGAATAGTATCTGGGGTCTTAACGACTTGTATTCAAACAAGCAACCATCCATCTAAACAAGGAGTCAACTAAGTTCAAATGAAAGAAACACACCAGCTTATGTGATCCATAGATGACAATTATAAAATTTGAATATGGAGAAGGGAAAAGTATCTGAGCAAAAAATTATGAACACTCCGTTGGTAGAAAGCTATGGAGGACAGTGGGAGGCCAAAACTCCTTTGCACAGTATCAAATCAGACCAAGCTGCTTGGCAGATCCACTCTAGCCAGAGCCTCAAACCGCCTTAGTACCAGCTGAGACCATAGTACTCTTGAATATGCTCAATCAAACTGGATACTCGGACGGACAGACCCAACCTGAATTGATTCTAGGTGCAAGCATCTCTTACTTGTTCCATGACAGAAATTTCTTCCTAGGATTTTTGAATGTTGGTGGGATCTTTTCCATCTTACTCATTTGTATTTTGATCCTTATGTTATTATTGTTTTATCTGTACCACCTTATTTCGATTTTGTTTATTGTTTGTTTGGTTTCTACGCCGTTTGTGATGCACAGGAGTGGATGCAAAGGGGTAATAACTGATGCAAGGGTTGATAGGGGATGCAGGTGACCGGGAGGGAAAGGGGACTTCAGGAATCAAAAAGGAAGGGGGAAAGCGGAGGAAGCACTAGAACTGACTGTGGCTGCACAAGTCATTCTAAAGTCGCTTTCACAGGGTGGGGGGAGGTTCTAAAACTGATATGGTAACGATTGCACAATTCTCCTGGACAGTATTGAACTACTGAATTATGTGGTATATAAATTATGTGCCAATATAACCGTTATTAAAAAACAATTTTTTTTAAGTTATCGTCTCAGAAACTCCCAGGAGTGGAGTTCTGCCCTGTCCCTGTGGGGTCGCTATTAGTTGGAACTGACTGGATGTCAGCAAGGTTGGTTCTGATTGGTTTTCCTGTACCTGGTATTCAGGTTGAGCTCCAATCCCAAACACGCGGCTGATCATCCTGGGGATGTCACCTCCTGACTGCAGTGCGTGCTCACCTCTGGGGGCCCACAGACGTGGGCCATCCAGCACCGTCATTTCCATAGAGTGGATACTTACAGTGGCTCCACTGTGAACCAATTCCACTTTGAAACTGAAAGAAGCTATGGATGAACTAAGCTTTGCAACAATGGGCTCGAGAGCCATTGTGAAGGAGCTAAAGAGTCAGAACCAACTGGGAGCACCGAGCAACAGCATGAATGGACGACTCAGGACAAACGACACCCTTCAGACACAGTTCACCACAC
Organism: Nesogale talazaci; assembly: GCA_004026705.1. Taxonomy (NCBI): domain Eukaryota; kingdom Metazoa; phylum Chordata; class Mammalia; order Afrosoricida; family Tenrecidae; genus Nesogale; species Nesogale talazaci. Next base: position 17,012 of record PVJH01007814.1, read on the forward strand.
TCCAACAGGTCATGGTGTTCAAAGGAGGAAATGAAAAGGGGTTCTGTTGTTGTTTAACAAAGTCACGCAAATCTTCCTTTCAAAGACTACATTAGAGCTCAACTTTTACTGATAAGCCCTCATGGCATGATGGAAACCTCTAGAAACAGATAAGGGGAATAACTGAAGAAGAGGATCAACATGCCCCATGACCACCAGAGGGCAGTGATGCCCCCCCCCCAAAAAAAGAGAGGATCAACATGCACTGAACATGTGATGAATTTTAAAATGACAAGTGTTGTGTTACTTATATATTTACCACAACTAAATTTTCCTCTAACCCTACACGGAAAAAATGACTTCCAATGCTCAGGACCAATCTAAGCATTTATAAGGCGCCTGTGTGCTAAGCACAGGGAAGATCACAAAGGACAAGTTCCCTGGTCCCTGTCCTCAGGGAACTTCTTTCTAAACTGAGAGGAGCTTATCATTTAACTACCTAGGCCAATGAAATTATTAGTTAACATACACTTCAAATGGGATAATAAATGTGAAAGAACTGCTTGTCAGAAAAAAATTAATCATGATTTTAGGTATGTATGTGGAAGTTACAATTGAAGTATGTGAGATTCTAGAATCTTACAGCTTTAAATGTTACTATTCATTAATCCAACAAATAGTTCTTGAAAGCTTTCTTCTATGTGCCAGGTATGTGTTCAGCTGGGGATACCAACTAATGAAAATAATTTTAGGCATAGTCCATTGGCACAAAGCATTAATAATCTGATAAGAAAATGTTATTTCTAACAGAACTTGGCAGGAAAGTCTTCTTAAAACAATGATATACCAGATATAAAACAGTAAAAACAGATATGTAACTGTGTTGTAATAATCTCTTTAAGAAAGAAGGTCTTAAAACTGGAGAGACTTTCAATCTTTAGGGGAAAGAATGGTAGTCTTTAAATTAGCTGAAATTACAGGTAAAATTTTGTGTGTATGTTCCCTTACGTATTTTCCTAGGGAAAATTGCCAGGGCAGGGAGTACATGTGCTACATAATTCTCCCATCTTTACATATCCAGTGTCATGCAAAAGTAGGTGAATAAACGTTACAATAATTTGATCCAAACAGGGCTCAAGTACTCCTTTCTCAAAAATGACAACATTCCAAATTAATTTGTTAAAAATGTCTGAAACAAGTCAACCCATCTTTCTAGGGAGGCAACTGGAATTTAACTGCAGTGCATTAAACTATCACACACTAACAAAGCAGCAAGTTTTAGATGTCTACGAAGAAGAGCGACAACCAAATCCAAAGTAGGATGTCTTCCTCTGAGGATTCCTAAGTGTTACTATGTGTTCAATTGATATCACACATTCGTGTTTATAATTAAGCTCATTTTACTAACATAGTTGGTTGCTCCAAGTTAAAAGCTTACCTTTGCCAACCCTTTCAGGCTCCTGGAAGAAAGTATAGGCTTAAACGCCTCGACAGTAACAGGGTCTAGTTTCATGACATCGGTGTAACACAAGTACAGGACTGCAGGGATTCGCCACACTTGACAATAGCTCAGCACTATGAAGATGCAAGAAGAAAACACGAATGTCCCCTATGATAGGATGCTCAGGGTGAATTTAAATAATAAAGACTGACTGAAAAATAGGCAGTTGTCTGTGGTTTCAAGACATTCACTGTCATTCAGAACTAATCTAGAATGCAGATTTTCTTTCAAAGTTAGCTTATCTCCTACATGATCTCTTGCTTGAATAAGTATTATAATTACAGTCATTTCCTGACATAATAATGAGAAGTACATTCTAAGCAGCTGAAAGATGACTTCTTTTACTATACTAAACTACAGGCAACAATACATACAAAATATATGATGTAAAATATTTAGCCAACAAGCATTTTTATTAACATTTAAAGGGGGAAAAAACAACCTCTTGAAGACAATGGTTACCAAACAATAATAAATTATATAATGTATTAATCACTGAAAAATGAACATCTAATTCTGGCACGTTGCTTGCACACAATAAATAACACCATTAAAAAGTAAAATCTTAAAAAAAAAAAAAAAGTAAAATCTTAAAGCAACTACCAAGATTCGAATCTGAAGCCTATTTTGATAATTACAAAAATAAGTAAACTCACTGTCATCTAAGTAAATTCTGATTCATAGCTACCCTGCAGGGCAGGGCGAGAACTGCCCCACGGGCTTCCACGGCTGTCAATCTTTACAGGAGCAGAAACCCTCATCTTGGGAGTGGCTGGTGGTTAGCGGTCCAACCTGTAAGCCAGTGCACCAACAGGGCCTTCTCCTTTGATAACTAAGTTACTTTACCCACTCTTCATCACCAACAATTTGTGCCTAGCACTGGCTTGCATCTTTGTATTATGAGAGATCAAAAAGAATCAGAGCAATTCAGAAATGATCTAAGCGACTTCCCTAAGATACTGCTGAAAAGTTTTAAAATTAAACTAGCACAATGTACTGTTAACTGCAGATACTGAGGCTTGTGGGCAATATACAGTATATTGCCACAGAGAGCTCAACATTCTAGCTGGAATTCTAAGTACCAACCTCACAATTTTAAGATAGCATGTCACCCTAAGTGTCAGTTATTTTAGGGCTACCTGCTGCCGGGAGATCATGGACGATATTCGGCTGTTCTAGCAGTGGGCAGCACACAGACTCCTTGACATTCTGTGTTTTCAGGGCTCTTAGGAAAGGAGCTGGCAGGCTGCATGTAGGTTCTGACGTTTTATAATCAGTGATATGGCGGCTTGTGACAACTGTCACCTGCATGTTCTTCTTTGGACAAGTGCCAAAAACCTAAAACAAAATCGATCCCATATTAAAAACAAAACTTATACTTAATAGAATGTAACACACACACACACACACACGTGAACGCTCACTGCAGTTATCCATCTAATGGGAGGGATAAACAGTTTGTTTGTGATACTTCCAACTCACATGGACTTCTCCAAGTCACCTTCCTCTTCGGCAGCCCTCCCAACTAAACTACTAAGGCTGTCTAGATTAAACAGAAGCACAAACAAGTTCACGGAGCAGCAACTGCAAGACAGAGTTACTCGACTCTGAATGTCTGTCAATGATTGAAAGCACACATGGTGCTCGTTCCCTCCCTCCTCCACCCACCACCTGGGTCTCAACAAATTCGTTATCGTCACGTCAAAGTCTCTCTGATCATAAGCAAAGGAGACCTGGTGGCATCCCGGTCACGAGCGGGGCTGCTACCTCTGAGGTCAGCAGTTCGTAAACATCAGTCACTCGGTGGCAGGAAGATGGGCTTTCTACTCACGTCCAGAGTTCAGCCCCTTGGAAACCTGCACAGGGGCAGTTCGACTGTCCTGTCGGGTCACTAGGAGTTGCCATCATGTTGGTGGCTGGGAGTGAGTTTGGGTGTGATGAGCATTGGCGAGTCCCCAAGTCCGTCATCAACACCAACCCCAAGCCCTCATCTGTGATTTGACGAGTTTGGATTAGATGGATTCCCAGAGGCCCTTCCAACTTTTAAAATCTATGGTCATAAAAATAAAGCAAGCTACTATTTTCAAGAAAAACTAGACTGTGCTCAGTGTACATGGTCTAAAAATATTGTATGAAAAAGGTTATTTTCAACACAAAGTTTTATCTCATTTGCCCCAAATTATTTGAGACTAATTTCACTGCTAATTGACACCAAAAGTTAACACTGCAAGCAATTGTCTGAACTATTGAATTGTATGATATGGGAATTATAGGCCAATAAATTGCTGGAAAATAAAAAAATCAAATCTGGATGATGAGATTTAAAATATTTAAAAATAATACATGCATTTCCTGACAGGTATTTCCCACTATGGGAGAGAACATTACTCACAGGCCACATTTAGTACTCTCCGTTACCATTTGCATCCTCCCAAGGTGACATACACAACCGAAACTCAAACCCTGCCAGAGGGCCATCCTGGCTCAGCGAGCCCCTACAGAGCAGAGACATGCTAGCGCACACAAGGTCTCAAACCTTAGTATTTGCTGCGCTTAAAACTGAAATGCAACTGCCAAAATTATGAGTATTTTCTAAATTACTAGTCAGGTGACATGGGCACCTGGTATGTGGACAATTTTCCCACAAAATGGAGGCTCAATCTAATGCTGTTTACTGGTAGGGAAAATGGTCATACGGTAGGGCAGGCCCAGAGCTTTTAGGGAGACGTCAGTGCCCGGCCCCTTGGAAAATAGCTGTCCTCAGCCTCACGGCTCTGTCCTCGCCTGCCTGCACTCTCAGGACAGCCTGCTGTGTCACGCGGGCAGCCTGTTTATAGTTCAGGCAAAATGACAAGCTGCAGTAACAAAAGTACAACCATGTTTTACATCTCTACATCCTGCAGCCCTTCGCACATCGCTGACTCTGTCCTTGGAATTAACCACGATGAATAAATAAGTTCTTTCTAACTATCCTATAGCAAACTCCTCCAATATTTTTGAGAAGAAAAAAAAACTTGCTCTGGCTCCCGGATATCTAATTGCAAGGGTCTAAATGGAAAGGAAGCGCATAAAAAACAGCAGTTCAGCTGAGCCCCGGTGGCACAGTAGTTGTGTGCGGGACTGCGGCCCACAGGGTTGGCGGTTCAAATCCAGCAGCAGCTCTCCAGAAGCAAGACTGGGCTTCCCACTCCCATCAGGGCAGTGATGTGGAGGGTGGGAATGAGGGGGGAGGGGGAGAAAAAAAAACAGCAGCTTGGAGTCCACCCACCCCCCCACACACACAAAGCTCTGCATCTTACCTTGTCCAGCCACTGAAATTGCTGGTCTTCAGCGACATAGCAACTACACTGGCAAAGAACAACCTGAAAAACAAAAGTCCAATCAATAGGACATGTGCCCCAAACAAACTCTGAAATGCTCTTGCACGCCACCATTTCCAGTGCCAGGGAGGGTGGATAAACCCCTTATACTATGCCCAGAGACAATTTTTAAATCGCAAACCAAAAACAGTCCCTGAAATGGTTGTGTGTGGGACTGTGGCCCACAGAGTTGACGGCTCAAATCCAGCAGCAGCTCTCCAGGAGCAAGGCTCGGCCTCCTACTCCCACCAGGGGGCAGTGATGCCCACAAAAAAAAAAGATGACAATGCATGTACAATTATACTTGATACAACTGATGTATGGATTGTTGTAGAGTTGTAAGAGCACCCGATAAAATGACCTTTTAATACAAATTAAATTAAATAAACAAAGGTTTTCTTAGGCAAATCTAAGTAACTTTGGGTTACACATTATAGACACAAACTGTCAATATGACAAAAGCAAATTTTTGCAGTTTTCAAGACTAACGATTAATTCTAATAAACACTGCAATATTATGGAATACACTGTGCATATTCTGTCAGTCGGTCAGAATATAGTATCTTGTGTAGTACAGTGACACTGGAAGGTATGCCACCAGTCTTTTAAAATCAGCAAAGTCACCTTGCTGAACAGGTTTCATCGGAACATCCAGACTACGACAGCCCAGGAAGAGCCAGTACCTTTTAGAGGGCTTTGCCAGTGAAAACCTTACAAATAACAGACCAGTGTCTGATAGAGGGCTGAGAGACAAGCTCTTCAAGTAAGAAGACACTCAAAATACGAGGACAAAAAGCTGCTGCCTCAAAGTGGAGGTGACTACTGAGACATAGGCTTACGGGAGGGAGTTGCATTTGCTAGAGGGTCATGACTCGCAATGAGAAGAAACAGCTGGAAATATTGACTGGTCATTAGAAAGAAGAATATATAGTGTGAACTTAAGGAAACTGGAAGTCATCAAAAACGAAACGGAACACAAAAATTTCCTAGGCCTTCCCCCAAGATTTCTGTTGTCTGTCCCTTGAAAGTAAGGGGGGGTGGGGGGTGTTAGGTGTCCAACATTGCAAAAGGTTCCTCCTTCCTCCCCTCTGCTCCCCACCTTTCCTCTACCCTCCTGGTATTGCTACTCTCATTTCTATTCCTGAGGATTTCATCTGCTCTGGATCCTGTGTGTTGTTCAGCTCTTGCCTGTACCAGTGTACATGCTCCAGTCTATCCTGCAGTGAAAGGCAGACCTGGGGTCGTGAGAGTAGGGGAGGGGGGGAAGGAGGATGAGGAAGTCTCAAAGTACCAGAGGAACATAGTGTTTCATCAGTGCTATACTGCGCTGCGCCCTGGTCATCTCATCCCTTCCCTGTGATCCTTCTGTGAGGAGGATGTTTCCTTGTCTACAAGTGCGTTTGTGGTCTCTGCTTTAAGCTCCCTCATACTGTGTATTTTTGTTTCTTTATTTGTTTTGAGTCGTCTGATGTCTATTGCCTAATACCATCAGCACCTCATGATCCTACAGGCTGGTGTGCTTTTCCCATGTGGGCTTGTTGCTTCTCTGCTAGATGACTGCTTGTTTAATTTCAAGCTTTTAAGACCCCAGACACTTTTGATAGTTGAGCACCATTGGCTTTCTTCATTACCTTTGCTTGTGTACCCATTTTGTCTTCAGTGATGGTGTCAGGAAGGTGAGCATCACAGAATGCCGGATTATTAAAACAAAGTGCTCTTGCAGTGAGGGAGGGCTTGAGCAGAGACCCAAAGTTGATCCACTACTGCAATGTATTGCCACATAAATATATGTATATATGACGGAGCTCTATTGTTACGAATTAACATATTTGTCTATGCACACGTTCATACCTCTATCCATAGCTTTGCTTCCTAGATCTTTCATGTTTCCTTTTATTTCCCTCTTGCCCCACCATCGCTTGCTGAGGGAAGGCTTTAAAAAGCTAATGTCTACAGCCTGTTTGCAATGAAGTTATTTCAGAATTTCAAAGGAACCTTAACACCATATATTGCATATTATTATTTATATAAGCAAAAAGGAGCTACTTCCCAGGTCCTTCGGTTATACAAATGGTCTGTGATGGACAACTAACCAAAAGGCGGGCAGTTTGCATCAGCCCAGGAGCAGTGTGGAAGAAAAGTCTTGCGCAGTCTGCCTCCTTTCACCTGACAGCCGAGGACGCCCGAGGGAGCAGGTCCACCCTCAGACGTGGTTGCCATGAGTAGGCAACAACTCAGTGGCAACAGATTTGGTTTTTGGTTACGAACAAAATGCCTCAGCCTACAAGTAGAAAAAATGAGTGTGGCACTCAAACAAGGCATGTCATGGACTAAATTGTATTCCCAAAATACGTGTTGAATTCCTGGCCTTTCTATCCGTAGACAGACACCTTTGAAAATAGGGGTTTTCTTTAGTAATGTTCCTATCAGTGTAAGTGTCCTATAAGAGAGAGACACAGGTACACACGGGGATGACAGAAGCCACCTGAGGATGATCCACAAGCCAGGGTACCAGGGAAACCCTAGGGAACTGCAGACAAGGAAGGAAATGACTAACAGAAGCCCAGAGCCTTGACCTGGACCTTTAGCCACCAGTGTGGTGAGGACATAAATTTCTGTTCCCAAAATGCTCGCCTTGGCAGTTTCTGTCTTATAGCAGCATCAGAAACTAAGACAACGGTACATAAATGATGCTTCTTAACAGCTCTTTGAACATTCAGGTCAAATTCAACATACCGAGGGATTCGATTTTAGGTGATAAAACACACAATAAGCTTCTGTGGGGGACAGGCTGATCGTGTCTGTGGTTCTACACCATTCATTCCACAGTTTAGCACAACCGACTTCTTCCCAGACGCCCGAGTTCATAATAAATGATGATAAAAATGCTGTGAAAACAATGAGCATGAATTAGTGCTTCGTTATACAAGCTACCCTTTCTTTTTCCTCAAATAAAAACATGAGTTCAGAGTCTGCTAAACTTCCAAAGCTAAAAGAGCCACTAAAGAGCCTAAACTGAGGTCCTCGAGATGTGACATGTCGCGGCCCAAGAAAGGGAATGGCAGAGCCAGAAACAGCGCCTGGGCTTATTGACAGCCCTTTACCCTCCTCTCAGAGTGCAACCCTCTGTACTGGAGCCTCTGAGAACTTGCTATGAGTCGGTCAATAGTCCTTCTCCTCCCACAGCAGCACGGTTAGACTCCACGACCTGGCTTTCATGTGAAAACCGGAGGGCTACATGGACAACATGTGCTTGAGCTGCGTGGGATCATTTATACGGGTTCTTGGTTTGGGTTTTTTCCCTATTGCAAGTACCTACCTAGAATGTCCTGTGACAAACTGTGCATGCAGATGTGATTACCATCACAGGGCATTTCAACATTTCTTGAATTATAAGCAGATTTTCAATTGCACAGGACAACAGCCCTAATCCCCATGCTGTTCAGAGGTTACGTGTATGTCATTACACAGCTGCCAAATCACATCATTACCTAACTGCCAAATTACAACAACATGATTGCCAAACCACTGAGAATTATGGCCCAGGCAGGTGGGCCACAAAAAACCTTTAACTATCAGACACAACATTACACTCTTGCCTCAAACCCTGGTGTCTGTTACTACCAGATAAATGTTCACAGGGTTGTTTTGTTTTGTTTTGAAATAGTGGTTGTGACACAAAGTATCAGGTAACACAATAGCCCATTTGTAAAGAACTAGTGTGCTCATTTACCAACTAAATTTTTAAGTTGTGGATCCCTGTGTGAAATAAACATATGAAGTGGTTGGCTCCTTAAAAAACCTGGTGATTGGGGCTGAGCCCCGGTGGTGTAGTGGTTGTGCGCGGGACTGCGGCCCACTGGGATGGAGGTTCAAATCCAGCGGCAAGGCTGGGCCTCCTACTCTCACCACCAGAGGCAGTGATGCCCCACAAACCAAAAAAAATAAAAACAAAACAAACAAAAAAACCTGGTGATTGAGGTCCAGTCACAGCTATCAGAAAAAAGAGCTGGCATTCTGTTTCCAAAAAATCAGCAATTAAAAACTCGGTGCAGTGCAGTTCTACTGTGAGTGCATCACCAAAAGCCACATTCAACTCGATGGCAACTCGATGGTTTATTAATCTTTTTTTGTTTGTTTGGTTTACTGTGGTTTACTATGTAGCCAGGATACCTTAAGGGGCAAGGAATTTTGAGTGGTTTCCCAAATGACCTCGTCGGAGGCAGTAAATCCCTGAAATGATATAAATTTGTGTACATACACACACACACACACACACACACACACACACACACAGTTCCAACTCAAGTCTAAAATGTTCTCCCTTTAATCCATCAAGGAAATTAACGTGTATAAAGACCTTAGAACTTAGTACTCAAAAATGTTCTGGCAATGATTATTGCTGTTACTTTTAGTGCTATCATTATGTTCTCGACAGAGCCTGTTAACTGAACCATTGCTACCAGGAAGTCAACCACACATTTCCTCTGCTATCCCACATCTGGCCAAAACAAGAGATGGTGTCAGGAACCCTGGGCACATCAGTGCACTAGTGCCTTCAGTGTGGGAGCTCCTGAAGCCAGGAACATTCCCTTTAAATCCTATTTTCCACACATGAACAAAAGGGTACCACATAAACAAAAAGCTCAGGGGACAAATTTCACTCTCAAGAAAAGTTACATAACCGTGGCTTTTTAAAAAAAGCCTAACAAACATTTGCAATCTAGCAAGGTAATAAAAAAATAATATTTTGACTGCGGCCCACTGGGTTGGAGTTTCAAATCCAGCAACAAGGCTGAGCCTTCTACTCCCACCACCAGAGGCAGTGATGCCAAAAAAGAAAAAAGAAAAAAAATTTTTAAGTTGCTTCAAAACAAAAGCAACTAATAAACAATACAATAAGCAACTTCAGATGATGTGCTCTGCACCAAATGTCTGCCCACTTTTACTTACCTACTGCATTATTCCCTATAGCAATTATAAACTTAGAACATGGATACTTTTCCAGCAGGGCACATTCCAAATATGTCTTTGTCTGTCTTCGAAGAAGCCGGACTTCCCTAGTGGAGAAGAGAGAAAAGAAACTCACTGCCATGGAGTGGATGCCAGCTCAAAGGGACCCCACAGGGCGGGTTAGAACAGTCCCGAGAGCGGTAGAGACCTTTCTGGAGGTAGAAAACCTGGTCTTCCTCCTACGGAACAAGCTGGTGGTTTCTAAGTACTGCTGACCTTTCCAACTGCGGCCCAGGGTGTCACTACCATGTCACCAGGGGACTGCCTATGCTACACTTAATCTTACATTTATGGGCTACATAGTACAATAGTTACTAATTGTCCTGAGGAGAGGGGTGGTGGTGAGGCACTGGATAAATCTGTGCTCTTTACCCCAGCCCACTTCCAAAAAGGGGCAATTGGTGAAATTAAGTTTGGGAACCTGTGCTCTAGAACAGGGGAGCTCAATACGCTGATTGTGATTTACTACTAGTCCATCACAAACATAGTGTGGGTGGATTGCATGGCATTAAAAGCATAGACGTAGGCCTATCATCAATCCCGCCCCTTAAATGATATAGAGGACAGCCCATCAGACACATGCACAAATAACAGCACAAGTGCAGCAAAACTGACATAGCCAATTTTTAGACCTTGGTTTTTTTTCGTAAATGTAAGAATGGGTATTAAAATGAGTGGGGGCACTGGACCAGGTAAGAAAATAAAAACAGCACGTTCATACAGAATGGGAGATTTTGACCCTACACGTCAACATTCAGCTGAAGTCCAGCGCACAGGAGCAGTTCTGGAACTTACTTGCTGAGGGAAAGGACCCAAACATGAGAAAATGTGCTACCTCTTTGACTGCATTTTCAGCTCGATTTGTGTCACTCTTTTTCCCACATATAGTTCATTATGTCCAAGTACCGTTTCATCATGACTGATGATCATTTGGACGTGTGCTTGACGCTGGCTGTCAGCAGCTACTGTCCGGACTCTGCATCCCTGACTCATTCCATTCCGTGCAAGTCAACAAACTCAGGTCATGACAAAAAATGTACATCGTTAATTGTGTTGTTGTGCAATATGGACTCATATAGATATGCAGGTATGTAAACATACCTTGTACATACAGCTTTCTCAAAGCATTTATGAGTGTCAGAAATGATTTGCATTTTGGTAGTTGGTAGATCATTTTGACTTGATCATTTTATAGGGTGAGCACCCTGCGCTGCTGTAGAGCAGCAGTTCTCAAACCTTTGGGTCGTGATCCCTTTGGGGGGTTGCACAACGCTTTCACAGGGATCACTGATGAAGTAGCAATGAAAGTAATTCTATGGTTGGGGGGATCACCACAACACGAGGAACTGTATTAAAGGGCCGTGGTATTAGGTAGGCTGAGAACCACTGCTCTAGAGGACAGCTTTGTCTCGGTATTGGCTCTGAAAGGTCCTTGTCTCTTTCGTTTCTACTCCCTCCATCTCTGGTGATCTTCATCTCCCATTTGTGCCTAATCTGCTCTTGTTGTATCTCAAAGGCCTTAAAGGCCACAATTCAACTCATAGATGCAAACACACACCTGTGATGCTTTTTGAAATCATTTTAATGGAGGCTCCTATAACTCTTATCCATCGTGTCAAGCACATTTGTTGCCCTCATCGTTCTCAATGCGTTTGCTTTTTTTTTTTTGCATTTGCTTTCGCACATCACAATTTTGAAGCTGAATCTGACCAAGCCTCTAGAGCAGTGGTTCTCAACCTTCCTACTGCTGTGACCCTTTAATACAGTTCTTCAAGTTATGGTGACCCCCCCCCCCAACCATAAAATTGTTTCCAGTGGTATTATATTTATTATATTATTATATTATATTTATATTATATTATATTTCTTATGTTATATTATATTATATATAATTTTGTTAGTTCTGAATCGGGCGACCCTTGTAAAAGGGTCAGTCAAGCCCCAAAGGGGTAGCGACCCACAGGTTGCGAACCACTGCTCTAGAGAGTACAACCTTTGCTAAGAAATGTAGGTGGCAGATGCTGCTGATGTTGTCCTGGAGTCCAAGCCACATCACACACAAGGATGGGTATTTGTAATCTGTAGGAGTAAGGGTAGGGCTGTTTTTTACTTCTGATTTGGGTGAAAGAACACATTGCTTTTTCCATTCAACAATTCATTCCCTTTTGTCTTGACACCAACCACAGACCCCACAATGTAACAGCTCCTTGTCTACTTCCTACTGATGTCTACCATGTCCCTTCATTCTTCTTCCCTATTCCCCCTGCCTCTGAGCTTCACCACTGGCTCAATGCTGCCCCTTTAACCTAACATGGTTGAGTCTTCTAGTGTATATACCTCCCTAGTGTCCTCGGTATTTTTTAAAAAAAGACAATTTCCACTATATTTCCATTCAGGGGTTTCTTTCTTCAGCTTCTCGTCTTTACATAGGCTTTGGAGATGGTGGGACAGCACCTGCACGTCTAAATCTGGGTGGGAGGCTTCAGTCCTACTAGGCCTCATCTGGCCGGTTCCTGACCATCTTGCTGTGAATGGCCCAACTCACACAATCATGTAGCTTCACCTACAGCTTGGGAAGTATGTGTACATCAAAGATGCTTGCTTTAGAAATGTCTCTGGTAGCTCCGAACTCCACTGTGTTCCTGATTATAAACTTCTTGATGGCCTCGTCTTTGGGCACATGGCTGGCACAGTCCATGCAAGCAAATAAGCATATATGGTCTGGGGCTTTCTAGACATGGCCATTGTTATACCTCTTTGTCATCTCAGAAGAGAGAACTTGCAGCATAGTATCTTTATTGGCTGATTTTCAAAAGCAGACCACCAGGCTTTTCATTGCCCACCTGTTCAAGATGATGGCATTGATAACTCTCAACTTCCAATTTCAAAACCAGAGGTCAACCCCCAGTCAATGCACCGCACATGTCCCAACCATCTACATCTGGCCATGGAAGGCGCTACGTTATTATGATGCTAAACCGGTCTCGGTGGAGCTTCCTGACGACGATGAGCTAGAAAGACTGATGATCCACTTCTGAAGATTGGTTAAAACCCTATGGATCACAACAGTTTTCTCTGTAAGTACTCAAGGGGATCGTGCCAGTACATGTATCATAGGACCATCATCAGACAAACCCCCAAATGTGAGACATGCTACATACAGGACAAACAGTCTCCCAACAGGGCTACAAAAAAGGTACGTGTGGGGGGTAGGTGGATGACTATCAATGCAAAGTGGTTCAAGAGACAAATCACCTCAATGTTTATACTTTGTTCGGATTAAGATTCCCATAAACCTATTGAAAAATGTTTGAGACAAGATGAATATGGCCAAACTGATAAAGGAATTTCTTTATTGGCTGAGCCCCGGTGGAGTAGTGGTTGTGCGCGGGACTGCGGCCCACTGCGATGGAGCAAAGGCTGGGCCTCCTACTCCCACCACCAGAGGGCAGTGATTCCCCCCCCCCCAAAAAAAAAAAAGAAAAAAAAAAGGAGTTACTTTATCAAGAATTACTTACGTTTTGTTTAGAGTGATAAGTACATAGATATTTGCAATGCATTTGAAAACTGCAGGGGTGAAGATATCTAAGAGTCACTTAGAGATGGGAAAAATGAAACAAGGGTGGTAAAACCTTGAAAGCTGTTTATAGATTTTTTTTTTTTAATGGCAGGTGTAATTTTATTAGTCTCTCCAGGTTTTGGAGCCCTGACGGCTTACTGGTTACACCTTAGGCTTGCCGTCCACAAGGTCTGCAACCACCTGCAGCTCCACAGCAGATGGGGCTTCCAACAGGGCAGTTCTTACCGTGAGTCGGCATCGACTCAAGGGCAGTGAGTTCGGTTTTCCCTCAAGTCTTAGGAATTGGAAATAATTTTTAAGTCACGGTGTTCCTGCTACTGACACATGCTAAATGAAGTGCACGTTGGAGAGGGTAAAATGGTTCTAGGAACCAAATGTCCTTCCACACGCGCAGCACGATTTGAAGAACGTAGAAAGATCACTTTACAAGAAGCCAAGCCTAAACACCAGCTAAAGAAGAGGCTGGAGGCAGGTGAAAGCCCAGACACGAAGCCAACTCCCCTGGACCGCTTTCACTTTCGGGATTCGCTTGCATTATTAGCTGATCAATGTTAGTATCAGCAGCCCTGGGGCCTGCTTGGTTGCTCCTGCTTGCCTGGGTACCTGGGGTGCCCGGGGTACCCCGGTCGGCGGGGTTGCTGGGACAGAGGCCACCTGGGATGCAAACTCGTGGCGGGCCCACAGGCAGCGAACTACCTAGGGGGACCGCGGCCTGCGGCTCCCCGCGCTGGAAGCCTCACCTCTTCCGCCCCAGCTGCCGCCGCACTTCTTGGTCCTCAGGTGTTTCTCTCCTGGACTCCTCCTCCTCTTCACAGTCCTCCGTCCCAGCTCGGCACGGCGTCTTCACTACCTCGCCGAAAAACGTGGCAGCCATAACACGCTAGTTCCGCGGCCCAACTGCGGGGCCGCGAGACTGCGCATGCGCCCTTGAGCCCCGCCCCGGCGCCCAACTCGCCCTCCGGCAGTAGCCTGGAGACCCGCCGCAGGTCTTCACCCACCGTCACCGAGCTCTCGTTCCCGTGTGGCCTCCGTCCCTCCTCTCAGCCCGCCCCGTCTGGCACGGGAGCGGCATCTGGGCCCCGCCCCTCCTTGACATCATCACCATTCCTGAAGCCCGCCCCGCGGTCCGCCCGGTCCTCCGGTCCCCGCCCACTGCTCGAGGAGCGGCTCCTTTAATCCCCACTCGGCGCCGGGAGCCCCCCCTCGCGCGCCGCTCCCGAAGCAACTGGGAGGCTTGTCCCGCCTCAGCGCGCCTGCGCTCCGCCTCCGGGAAGAACGAGAAACGAGGTTGAGGGGTAGAGCGGCCGGAAGCGAGCCACCGTGGGCGGGGCACTGTATGTACAGGTCCCGCCCACAGCTGTGGGTGTGGCCAAGATACATCAAAGCACAGAGGTTCATCTATAGAAAGGAAACTTTACTCAGACGATGGGAATTTACATTTCAAAAGCTCGCAATTGTCAAACCACTCCAAGAGATTTCCTAAGGCCGTGAATGTAAAAATAATCGATGGTTTCTTTTTTAAGAGTTGTAAACCTGGTAAAGCTTCCGTTAGTAGTGATTGTTTCGTTTCCTTGACACGTTCTGTTAAATAAAATACACGGAGCACTTACCCAGTCAGAAGAGGGCTGGGGAAGAAATTAATGTCTGCATAATTGGCCTGAAAATTTTCTACTGTTGCAGTAAGTCATTTTCCTATCTAGTCGTACCGAAAACAGACATTGCTTGCATTTGGCGACTGCCACAAAGTACATACTATTTGAACGGGGCCAGGGGTCCTCCTTGTCTTAAATAAGGGGGTGGGTGTGAATCTTCTCAGTAAATTGCTGCAACCATCGTTTCCTAAATGTACAGAGCCCAGGAAGTCTACAAAATACTAAGAAAGTAAAATCATGCGCATAAAAATCGGCATTTTACTGGGAGGAAAAAGGGGGGGGGGGAGTGTTGAAGCAAATTTAAACAAATAAAAGCAAGTAACTACCCAGTAAGAGTTTAGGAAATTTTGTGAGACAAAATATACAAAATTGGGCTGTGCCCCGGTGGCATAAGTGGTGAGTGCGGGACTGCGGCCCACGGGCTTGGCGGTTCAAATCCAGCGGCGGCTCTCAGGACCACCAGAGGGCAGTGATGCATATATATACACACACACATATATATATACACACACACATATACATACAAAATTACTAGGTTTTAAAACTAAGACTCGTGGTCTGATTTTATAGAATTGCAGAATAAAAAGACCATTTGGGTATATCACGTTGTCTTAGTCTTTTTATTAAATTAACTTTTCAACCCTTTAGATCCTCACTTTCATTTCAAAACTACATTAAGAAGGGATATTTTCTAGAAAGCTGATTAAAAGAATTGTAAACAGGGTGATGCTAATACATTTGGCCATGATTTGTTTCTCATAAATTTCAGTTTTACAAGATTAAATTTTAAATACTTATTTCATGCAGTAATAATAAAAACCAAAGTTTTTAAATTTTAAAATGCATGCTCAAATTAAATACTTAACTAGAAAGGGGTTCAATTATGAAAGGAAACCTACAAACATTCCCACAATTATAAATTCAAAGTTCAAATTTTCATTGCACTGAAATTGCTTAAAAGTAGTAATTTGTAAATTATTAACGGTTGAGGGGGGAGGGTAGGCAAATATGGGGAGCTGGTACTGGGGGCCTAAGTGGAGGGAGGATGTTTTGAAAGTGATGATGGCAACAAGTGTGCAAATGTGGTCTGCATACAATTGACGTATGTATGGATCATAATGGGAGCTAGATGAGCCCCCAATAAAATGATTCTTAAAAAAAAAAAATGGAGGGAAGGGGAAAGAGGAGCTTATCCCAAGGACTCAAGTGGAAAATATTTGGAAATGAATATGGCAATATATGTACAAATGTTTGATATAAATGATGTATTCAATGTTATAAGAGCCCCCAATAAAATCATTGGAAAAAAAATTTTTTTGCATAAAAGTTTTAACTGAGAATTAAGCTATTTTCAATGTGTGGTATGTATTGAGGCAAGAATATAGCCAATAAACATTTTTTATGAAACTAAGTTTAAGTATGGGACTGGAAAAAGGTTTTAACACTTCGTTAGAGCTCAAAAATCAAACCCCATACAACTAAAAATATGAGTTTATTAGGAATGCTTGCTCCCCTTTCTCACCCGTACTATCAACAAGATATTGGTATCAGTATGTAAGATGAAACTACTGCATACAGAGCAAAGAACAGACTGGGTTAGAAATTGTCTGGCTTATGCATTTAAAAAACAAAACAAAAACGTTTTTAAAGAGACATGCAACCACAGATTTCTCAAGTAATCTAGACACTTAGTCCATCTGTATAACCAAAAGAATATGTATTAGCTTTTAATGAAAAATAGAAAATCAGGAGTTTCTACACTTAGTTTTTCAGATTTATACATGCAAATCATATATTAATATTCAGATATTTTAATGGGAAAACTGCTAACAATTTATTTTTCCAGTAACATATTTGTATAGTAAGATTTGACAGTACATTTATTTAAGCTGCTCTCAATGTCAATAAATATTAACAATAAATTAAACCACATTCTAAATAAATTCTTTGTGCATTATAATGACCAGGTCCTCTAATCCTAGCAAAACCCACAATAAAATTGCCCAGACATGCAGTAAATGGTGTTCTGATGGAATTATAATAAATTTGCTGTGTTCATAGAACGTTCTAACTTTTAAGGTGCTACAGTATACCTTTTCATAAAGGAACACGAGAGGATTTCACAGTATCATCTTAAAAATGACTGATTTTAATCTATAGTTTTCCTAATTAAAACTAAAATCAGCCTCTTATTGAGGTACATTTTGGCATCTCTGTAAATGCTACGTGCAAGTAGAAATAAGGAAAAGAAGTTGTGATAGTCACATTCATCCCTTTCATAGAAAAATATATTCCCTGAATTAGTCCTATCAAGTGGTCACCATTCAGTATGAATTTCAATAAGACGTTATGTAATTGCCTATTTCTGACACTCAGAACTCAATTATCAACATCCCCAATACTGACTCCCTCAATTCTTCTAGTTTGTGTTTTATACTATGGGGGATGTGAATTGTAGGGACTTACTTTACTCAAATATTAGGCTGAGTGGCACTTGCAATTGAATTGTGCCCAAAGTACTTTCCATTATTTCAGTAATGACACCATAGTCATGGTGGTCTGTTTTTTCATATTCTAATGTAGAATTCTTAAAGTGAGCATCAGATTGACTTGGAAATTGTTTCAGTCCTTGGAAGTGTTCCTACATATTCTGTACACTTCACATTATTGTCTTCTCTAAGAAATCAAGAGGTTTCTTCAAGGCCCTAACTTTCTGCAAAAAAAAAATATGGGAATTTTATGGCAGCCCAAATCCATTTCTCCAACTACAGGCTCCATAATTTTATTTCCTCAGAATTCTGTTCATATCTGTTGCAAGGACTGACTGGCTAGAAGCCTTCCTCCCATTCTGGCCCACTGAATTATGGCTTTTGGAAAATTCCTCAAAAGATGATTTACTTCAGAACTAGTAGCAGAATACAACTGCCAGTTTACTATAGCCCGATTTCCATGTCTACATTTTCCGAGATACTATTGTGCTTTTTTTCCTTTCCAGAATCTGGACCATCTTAAAAATTTTTTAAGCATTTTGCTTCTAACTATATCATTTCAGAATTTATGCTTGTATCATCCTCTTTATAAACATTCAGTAATTTTTTCTTAGCCGCAGTTGAAGCATTTCGATGGGGCAGTTTCCTGCTACTCTTCCTAATCCAGCCATATTCTGGTCCTGAAATCATTTCTTTTACATTACTCATTATCTTTATTTTATTTGCAGCAACAGTAGCACATCTGCGGGGAACCTTCTCAGGTAACAAATTTGCTTTCAGAGTTTCACTAGGCACTTGCACTGCATCCTTCTGATTATGCATACATGTTCTCATTTTTGTATTGAGTTCTCTGTCTCTAGGAACATATTCTGAAAAATGAGTGAAAGTTCTGGTAAATGCAAAAACCTCGTAACACAAGATTTTACCAACTACTTACATTCCTCAATGCTCACATTCCTAAGCAATAAATTTGAAAACTTTATACTCCTAAAAAGTAAAAAACATACGTCACCAATATTACTACACACTTTTGATATCGATATATCCTTTCATTTCCTTATCAATCATAGACAGCTTTGGATAGTTGTTTTTAATGCTTTCCAGCTATCATTTTTCCTTTTAAAAAGGTAATTAAAACAGCTGACTTGTGAGGATGGGGTTCAAGCATCAGACAACAGCCAATCTAAAAGCACTTAAAAAAAAAACTGGAGTTTTAAAATAGAACAGTGATTCTTCTAAGGTCTAAATTCCAAGATAAACCTTTTTTTGTTTGTTTGTTTTTGTTTTTGGGCATCACTGCTCGCCGGTGGAGGGAGTAGGAGGCCCAGCCCCACTGCTGGAATTGAACCTCTGTCCCAGTGGGCCGCAGTCCCGCGCACACCCACTACGCCACCGGGTCGCAGCCCCGATAAACATTTCTTTTATGCAAAAAAAAAAAAAAGGTACAAAATTGCTTCCTAGTAGGAAAAATATATACACTAATTATAGATAGCTTACTTTATTCCTGGCTCATTTTCCTCCACATATTTTTATTTAACTAAAACACTGATTTCATTTTTGTTATTCTTTTGGAGGGGCATCACTGCTCTCTGGTGGTTGTGGGAGCTACCCAGCGCTGCTCCTGAGCGCTGGATTTGAACCACCAAGTCCTGGGGCCGCAGTCCCGCACTCAACCACTTATGCCACCAGGGCTCAGCCCCATTTTTGTTATTCTTAATTTTGAGATTAACTTCTAGCGCAGCAGCTAGCTTATGATCTAAGTTGGAAGCAAAAAGTCATGGGACCCTTGCGTTTCCAAGGCTATACAGGTTTACGGAAGCCAGCTGCTTCCTTCATCTCTCCCATGGAGTTCGAACTGCTGAGTTTGAACTGCCAGCATTCTGGTTAGCATCCATTGTTTTTCCCTGTATAAAAACTAAGTTCAAATTACTCTAAAATTTTAAAGCTGAAGTGGCAACTCGAGACAGCTTACCTAACATTTATCTCGAAACTATGTAAACTGATGCCAAGGTGTGAAATGTCACATCCTGAGTAAAGGTGACGTGAGCCAGACATGTAGACTTAACATTTTACCCTATTCGGAATGCAACACCCTCTACTGAAAGTTCTGTAAACCTACCTAGACCAAGCCAAAAACTAGTTACCATTGAGTCAATATGGATTGCAACCTAATAGAATGGGGTAGAACTGCCCTGATTTCAAACTGATTTCGCATAACCATTCCATCACCAGCGTTCCTCTCTAGGCAACAGGCGAGCACAAAATACACTACAGAAAGCAGGCCTGCTTGAAAAGCTGAGGCAGTTCCAGAAAAGGCTGGTTTAAGAAACCATCCGAGTCGTAGAGAGGAACTTGATTTGCCAAACATACCAAGCTGGATTTGTTTTTAAACCGATGTCTCAAAATTCAATCTAATTAGTACTCCTCTAGGCCCTAAGTGGTAGACTGGCAAAACTCCATCAAACATTTTCTCTCGGATTAGACCTTATATGATGGCTAGTTGCAGCAAAACTTATTAAAACTTCATGATGATGCACAAGTCTTGATAAGGTAGTGTTTGTTGAACTCCACTCCAAGCTTTCAGTCCAAGTAGGAGAGCTGCTGGACCAGTGAAATAGCCATTTGACTTCTGTAGTACTTTTGATATTTACTAAACACTAGGACATAAGGACTATCAGGTTCTATGATGTTTTATGTCCTTTGTCACCAAGCTGAAGGGGTACATAGGGAGAGGCAAAAACACTCTGGAGATTGACAATTAACACAGGAAGATCTGTAAAGTCCTTTGCCTTCTGAATGAAAGCTATTCATCTCTTAAACAGATTTCAAAGCGGTGTTTTTCAGTATACACAAATCTTGTCCCAAGAGGTTAAAGGCTACTTTTACTAAAATCAACTCACTCAGCCTATTTGCTCCTGCATGATTCACAGCAATACTAAGTGTATGCTCTGCTCAATATAAATTACCTGCATTATAAACTGCACTTCACCCCATACAGCCTACCCTCTCCACCACCTTAGTTGGAACTGCAGAGATAGACTCAAAAAATCTCTAAGAGAAACGAAGTGGCTTGGAATGCAGCATTCTTAACCACTTCAAAGAATCCTCTTAAGAATTTACAGTATTAAAAAAAAATTATGGTATACAATAAGAAAGCCAGAACATAACCTTTAAAATTGAAGCATTTTCAAAAAGTAACTAAAAAGTGCATAGATTGCATCCTGACACAGGTAGGCCCAGGGAACAAGGTCGTCCCCGTAAGTTCCAGCTCCCAAATTTGTGTAATGAGCTAATGTCTCCACCAAATCATCCCAAATTCAAACGATCTCATATGGGTTAGTAAAATGTTACAATATGCTAAAAAAATGTCAAGTGAAAACCATTTAAATGTACAAGTCTGTCTTTGTAGCAAAATTATGGTGAAATGCATACTATATGGTGGAATGAAGCTATACTGGGATTACTAAAGCTATTGGATCCACTTGTAAGGTGAAAATGTTAATACGCAACTGATACATCTCCAACATGCCAAACTAGATAGCATAGATAAAACCGTTACAATGAAAAAAAAACTGCTTAACAAGTTTTAAGCTGTGACAGAAGATTGCAATTTTTTTTTCCTTTTGGTTTTCTGGACATCACTGCCCTCTAGTGGTGGGAGTAGAAGGCCCAGCCTTTGCTCTGAGCTGGAATTGAACCTCCATCCCAGTGGGCCGCAGTCCCACGCACAACCACTACGCCACTGGGGCTCAGCCCAGATTACAATTTTTGATGGGATTTAAGTCTCTACTATCATGTGCATTGTTGATTTTTGACAGAAAGGCCCAATGTGACAAAAATAGAACTGTTGTCACAGAGGGTTTCCTAGGTGTAATCTTTAGATAGGTAAATCTTTTCCCACAAAGAATCACTGATGAGTCCCAACTGCTAACTTTTGGGTTAAGCCAGTCAACTAATTTCTAACTACCACACCACCAGTGGTACCTTGATAAGTATTTATACTGACAACTTTGAAACCTTGTGAAAACTGACATTTTACTAAGTTCCTACGTTTAATCCAGAATAAGGGAAAATGCTTAAGATTCAGAATAAACTAAAATCAAATTTAAAAAAAATAAGGAAATCTGAATCTGAACTTTAAATAAAGAATTATGAACAGAGAATATGGGTATAAATTACACTGCATACAAAAGCAACTTCCAAAATGGGAAAGCTGTTATCTCTAGTGTCTCCAACCTTAAATGGCTACTTACAGAAGAGCAAAAGCAGAGCACTCGGGTGACAGAAGTGGCTATGAAGAATTGAAAAAAGAAAAAAAAAGAAACCATACATGTAAATCAGTGATTAATTTTATTACTGAGAACTTGGTAAATTATAAAGTGCTTTATTCTCCTTGAGAAATCTACAAACAGTTTTTAGAAATATATACAGGATAACTCAGGGCTAGAGAAGTCCAATTTGTACGTTGGGGTACAAGCTTAAGAACTTTGGGGACACTAATCTAACAATACATTTGTAGGAGTGTCATTTAATACTAACAAATCAGTACAATTCCATTTAGTCCTGCTGGGCTCTAGTCCCTGGGTCAGCCCACAAGTGTCGAATAGTCACTAAGTGCTTGAGGCACTACTGTTCTCCTGAAAATGGCTCCCTACTTGGGTACGGAAAAAACAAATCACAATTGTGAAAATGTACTTTGTAGAAGTGCTCTATGAAAGTTTACCTGAATGATCACGTTAAATTCTATCTCCTAAATCAAAATATGTATTCTAAGACGGTTTGCAGTGCATACAAATTTAGAGACAATTCTGATTAAAATATTAATCTCTTGTTTTTAAGCACTCAGATCCCAATTATGGCACAATGTAAAATTTTCTAAATCCAAACTAAACTTCACATCTTTGCTAATTATAAATTTGAGAATGGAAAGAGAGATTCAACTCAAAATGAAAAAGTATTAACATTATCTGTTGTGGTGGTTGAAGAAGAAATCAAAACCACGTGATGGATAATCCTTTATTTTCTACTTGTAACTTCCAAGTAAACTCTTCTCTAAACGGTGGTTACAGATGACCTCTTTGTCTACCCTTCAACAGAAATGACCAAAGGCAGAAAGCATAGCATGTGGCAGTGATGTTCATCTCTCCCAAAGCAGAAGTTTCCAAAAGAATTCCTTCAACTGAGAAGTTCTCCCTCAAGATGGCCGTAGAATAAAAACTGCTGGGTTTTTAGAAGCACTTTTCTCTCCTAGTCAAACTGTTGACTCTCAGAATTCTTAACCTCTACAGGATGGCAATGCTGAGTATCAGAAATTTCCAGGAACATTTCTAAAAGCTAGAATTAGACGCTAATTTAGCCACTTTTAGGGTTGCATAGATGAACTTGTTTATCTTACACCCTCAACATATTCAGTGAACTGTGTAGATCTACCTCACCACAATAGTTTGCTGTCATCCCCTGAGAAGAAAATCTTAAATTCTCCCAAGATTTGTGACGGCTATTACAAAAAATTTTATTCTGATGAAAGCTCTATGAATTTAGGAACCTATACTCATCTAAATATTTTAAAGAGGTAGTTCAGAGGCTTTCGAACTAAACAAAGGCAAGAAAGAGAATCAGAAATAAAGTGTTTGCCATCCACTTTTTCCCACTGCTATTGGCAAGCAGCACATTTCAAACAATTCAGTGACTATCCCCTCTTCAGTTGTATCTTGGGGCCCACTCCATTTTCACCTTGTCTCAAACCTACAGCTTATAGTCCTGAGGTCCACTTGCAGGAAAATAAAAACAAAGGGATAAAAGCAAAGTACTTGTTTCGGACAAGCAGTAAGATGAACTGCAAGAGAAATGGACTGAATGCTTTCATACCTTAAGGAATTGGCCAGCCAGGGTCTCCTTGGCTTACAGAAACTTTAAAAACCAACTCAATTGCTTGTTCAGTTTAAGATGAAGATGCCACACTTATACTACTTTAGATAGCAATTTGCTAATATGATGGTGTAATCATGAATTAACTCACAAAGTTAAATTTGCGATCTTATTTGGGGAAGAATTAATTCTTGGTTTAAGTTTCTGTGATACTGTTAGATTTTACAAATGCAGTTATCTACAATCCAAAGACTAGAAAATACCTCAGCAAATTGAAAACTGATTTTCACTTAGATTCCACTAATTTTCTACCATTGGTAGAAAAAGGCATTAATTTCTGATTGACCATGACCAACCAAGAGAAGTCAATAGTCTCATTTTAATTGAACCAATATGATGCCTTTTCTCTTTGGCAATTCAATCCTCATTTAAATGTATACCTTAAACTAACTTACAAACTAAGATACATCCAGAAAATATACTGTAATATCAGTAAATTCAATGACTTGCTCTTGATGTACTTGACAAATAGATGTGTGGTCTACACTTACTTATATGTGAGCATGGGAAGAACCAGTACATCTGTAGAGCCCAAATGTAACCTGTCCAACATAGCCAGCCTCCGTCAAATGCAGAGGCAGCTTCATCAGGAGACACCAGATAAAAATCTTGAGGCTTTTTTGGCTGCTAAATTAACATTACTAGGAGTCATTTTGGCAGGATAAATAATGAAATGATGGCAGAAAGAAACTCTCAGTTTTGAGAAATGCCATGTATAAATTCCAGTCTTAAAACACTAAGAGTACACAACACAGCCCTCAGCATTACATTTCTTATTCTTCATTCCTATACACAAATTCAAAATTGTGAACTATATTTAGGATTAACATTTACTGGTTTAGACTGGCAATAAATTTGGTTTGGTTTTTACAATCTAAAATACTAGACTAAGTAACAATTCTCGACACTGATACTCAAAAGTAGCAAATTTCTTAAGAGTTTCTACTTTATTTTCCCTTCAGCATTATTTTCCACAGCATTAAAGGGTTATTTTAAATAATAATTAAAAGAAGGAACGTTCCATTACAATAAAGACGTTTCATTGCACTCTGTCATACTGGAATAATTGAACTCTAATTTACATTTAATGTTAGAAGAAAATATGCATTTGGTGAACAACTCCATGAAAGCTGGTAAAGCAAACATATTGGCTTAATATTGCTAAAAAGGAGTTGGTATTTGTTATAAAAAAGGTACGGTTGAAAGACCTCTTTTAGCTGTTTTTAAGTTAGTCAAAAAAATGAATTGAGCAGAAATAAAAACATTTTGTATGCACCTT
This sequence comes from Nesogale talazaci, assembly GCA_004026705.1. Lineage (NCBI taxonomy): Eukaryota > Metazoa > Chordata > Mammalia > Afrosoricida > Tenrecidae > Nesogale > Nesogale talazaci. Next base: position 41,792 of record PVJH01007814.1, read on the forward strand.
TAACAATGGTCTTATATTCTACTAAAATATAAATTTCTAGTTCCCCCCCATTTGGCACAAATTCAGTTTGTACTAGCAGACTGAAATTCTTTCAACTTTTAATACTGAACAGTGAGTTAAAGTGTTTTGATTATTCTAAGCGAAATAAGCCAAAAGATGATATATAATATGGGCCCAATGTTCTTTTTACTTAGATTGACCACCCATAACGAAACAAGGATTTAGTGAAGCATATCATATTTTTAGAGCCCTTTAGTATACTTATATGATATTTATATTTGTTTTATACTTTTTCCATTTGCACTTCTAAGATTCTGGTGTCTTTTTCCTGAAAACATATTCCCATTTTCTTAAAACTATTCTCCCTTTCAGATATAACTCTACCACTTGAAAAGAAACCTTTGTGCTTTAACTTAGACCTTGTAGCCACTTTAGTATGATCAGTCTAAGAATTACTAAAATGAGAGATAATTGTGTCAAAATGGGAGGTTGACCACCCTAGAAATTATCTGGAAAATGAAACATCTTTACTTTTACTCAAGCCTTCTTTTAGATAAGTAGGATATGGGGCAGGGAGGGTTATACCTATCTTTTAAACATACCTATCTTTTAAACATGCATTTATTTTCTTAGAATGCTTGGAAAAAATATCCTCCAAAAAGCAGCAGAAATCAAATCTCAGTATTTTTTCCTTTTAAACCACAGAACTGTGAAATCATGGTACTTTCCTTTTGTGAAAAAAAATTGTGAAATCAAAGTAGTCTTTTTCTCGTCTTCTTGTATACACCATTACTTAGTTACTTCAAGTGCAGAGGAAAACTACAGCACTTTATTTCTGGATCAGTTCACTTCAATTTACCCCCTTGTCTCAAGAAAAAATATAAACTGATCCCAAACATAGTAAAGTACATCTGTGCATTAAATCCCTGCGCATTTTGCAATAAGAGGAAAACAAAGTCAAGCATGTTATAGTACTCAATGTAAACATTTTAAACTATTATTTATTAATTTCCCTTAAATGTACTTAGGAGTGTGGGTGTCACAGATTCAAAGTTAACCTCTGGAATAGCACCATGGCACCAGCACCAGCACCACCCCAAAAAAACATAGGAATGATTCTTGCCATAATCCCTCAGTTTTACTTCAGTACTTGAGAATTTTCCATTGACAACCATGCCAATAGGTTTAAATTATCAATAGGTCCAATTCTTGTGTTTTCTTGCTATCCAAATACTGCTTTGAAACATCAGAGTCCAGCCACTTGGGACAATATTAGTTATTGGTTGACCATCAATAACCAGTTAATTGAGTCCAAAAGATGAGAACAGTATGATGAATTCTAAGCTGTCAGAGCATCTTTTTACTAAAAAGATTACGTATTTACTAATGTATCTCCCTAACTTTGTAATGGATTTTTGGTACCTTTTTGCAGAAGATGGTAAACATGGAGTTATAACCCTGAGAATAGATATAAAAGAGAAGCTTTAAAAGAGTTTAAATAAATTAATGCAATTGACATCTAACACCAGTTCTAAAAATCAGGCAAGAAAGGGATTCCATGAACTTTCTCAGGTCAATTACCATGAATCAATCTGTATGTTATATATTTAACTTTGGAAAGAGTATCAGAATTGTGAGTGGTTATCTACACAACAAAATAAGAGGTAGATATCCCACCTATGTAAGTTGTATTTTTCAAAAATACCCTTGCTCTTATATTGCAATTGAAAGGTACCTTCTACCATGTCAAATGGAATCAGTAACTAAAAAGTAAGAACACTTAAGAATATTCATTCTGATTACACCAGAGCCTAATTCTTTGCCTAACCTGCCACCTTAATAATACGTATAAGGAAAAGAGGTTAATTTTGTTTGATACCAACACAATTAGGGCCAAAAATTAACTTAAAGGTGATGGTGCTGTAATACACCCCTCAACTACTAAACATGTAAACCATATTTTAATCAAGTCCATCTCCAGGCACAAATAAGTTTGAAATAGCCACATCCAATGTCTGGAGTAGCCTCACCTATTAAGTAGAAAATATTTGGTTGGAAAATAAGTGTACTATGGTATTTGATATTATGATAAACATTTTCCTTTTTAAATGTACACCGAAATTATTTTTCCACCAAATGTGACAGTTTCTAGACTTAGACTAGAAATCATGAATAATGATATCCCTCGTTGTCCCCAAGGGGGAAAAATATTATGAATCACTTGGCAGCAATAAACTAAAACAAAAGGTGGAAAAATGGCATTTAACTACTTCCCTATGTTGATGAGTTTAGAAATTGCACTTTTAAGAAAAGTTAACTGTAAAATTTCAATGCAGAGAAACATACATTAACTTAAATACCTTTCTAGCCCTGTACACACTATTTAAAAGAAAAAAAAGCGCGCGCGCGCACACGCACGCACACACACACACACACACACACACATCCTAAATCTAAGGCACACAAACTCCGCTATTTCACAGAATAAGACTATTGGAAGAGCAACATTTTGGCTAGATCCTTTAAATTTAAACCTGGAGATCTTGGATAAAGATAAATTAGATAGCATTTTGTTAGTGCACAATTAAAAGGAAAACGCTACAACTATGCTCTGGCCTAGAGGTTTTAAAATTACGCTCAAACTTAAAAAAAAAATAATTTACCAGCACTTTATAAATTCAAGTTTATCAAATAAAAGTGATCATGTTTTCCTTAAAAAAGAAGGAAAAGGCAGACTCAAAAGCACTTGGGAAGAAAACTGAAAGCCATTTCAAATAAAATGACCAAATCTGATATAATGTTTACTACAAAAGTAGCCAGAGACGAAAAGTTTTACTGGGGGTGGTGGTGGTAAGGAGAAGTGGTAGGTACCTTGCCTACTAATCATGGCTATACCTCCCATGATTATAATGTCAGTATGTACATAATATCTATGAAAAAAAAACACCTGTAAACAGAGGTAATATGAAATCATTACACTACTAAGGATAAGGGATTAGAAACTACAACTTCTTGACAAATTAAAAAAATAATAATAATTGCAGGACACTTGCTACCATGAAAGTAATGCTCAATGGTTTTGATAACCAGATGTCTAGTGTTTAACAGATTTCAAAATCTTGCTATATGTAGTCAAATACTGTCAATAGATCTGCCCCCAAAATGAAGCATATTTTGGCACCTGTGCTGAATGCTGCTACAAAAGCAAGTGCAAATAAAAATAACAGTCATGATTTAGTCACATTCATAACTTTTCATAGAAAAATATAAATATATTCCCTGAATTATAGGACAAAAAATAATTTCAACAGCCAGCTTTCACCATAATTCCCAGTCCATTTTCTCTGTAAATGAACTGGTTTTCCCTCAAGGTCATAAGGTGCAGTCATCAAACACATTTTCTAAGCCTCTATCATCATCCCCATCATGGTATCTCACAGTCCTTCTACCCTGATTTCTCGTTTTTATTTTTGAACGTCGAAGAACTCTCTTAGATTTTGCATAGTCCAAATCCTCCCAGTCATTGTCGTCCACATTTAACCTAGATCGTCGTTTGCTTTGTCTCTGTTGTCTCACAGTTTTAGATAAGGTAGCTGTAAAAGTTTTACCTTTTCTAACTACTTTTGCTTTTCCTTTTGTTTTCCTCTTTTTGATTTTTTTATTATTACTAGAATCAGTATCTGACTCAGTAGCAGATCCCAAATCTAAATCAGACTTGGGACTAGTGCCAGGTCTAAAATGTGAACGTCCTGTTGTTTCTGAAATGTCCACATTTTCCTGTTCAGGATGCCGTCTCTTCCTTTTATTTTCAATCTCTGCTGCTGTCTTAGACTCAGGAATCTCTTTTGTCTTGCTAACAGGAGCCTTCCCGTAAGTCCTGAGTCTTCTGCCATTCCACCTGCGCAAGCCGTAATTTGGTTCTTCTTCACAGTTACTCTCTGCAGGAGCTTTTGATGTCAACGTTGAAGCAGCAGAACATTTTCGCCCAATCTTATTCCGTGGAATATGGCTTTTTGAATATTCTTCTGAAGATTTAATTGCAGAATGTTTTGTTTTAGAAGGTGCAGCATTGGTTGTGTGACTACTGATATGCTTGGTCTTCCATTCTGAATTCAAATTACTTTCCGAGTCTGAGTCTCCATTACAAGACTGACTAATACTTTTCGTACTACCTTCTGAATCAGCTTCCAGCAGCTTACTGTCACAGGCCTGCTGCTCATTTGTCACTTCACAGTTTACATTTCCCTCAGAATCACTCATCTTCTCAGTTGTGGCACAGGTTGAATGAGGAGGCTTTTTCCTTCCTTTTTTGCTTCTAGTACATGTGTCTTTTAAATTAACATCTTCAGCACTCATTAGTTTCACCTGATTGGAAGCTGAGGTTGTACATCTTCGAGGAATTCTTGGAAAACCTGTTTTGAATTTTAATGTTCTCTTAACCACCTTTGAGTTATTTTCCAAATCACTGGAACAGACCCTTTTCCTGGAAGATTTCTGGCTGTGCCCACTGTCTTGTGATGTAGAATCTAAAAATTAAGAATATTCTTTTAGTCTTTAACAGAAATAACAATTCAAAATAAATTATTTCTAATGACATTTAAAGGACTATTAAAATCCCCTGCACAGTTTGACTAAATGGCACTAAAATCCCCTGCAAAGTTTGGTTCGATACAATTAAACCAAGTCCAAAATTCTGGTTAGTTTGAGAGGAATGGCTGCTAAATGATAGAAGGAACTCTCTTAATATTTCATAAAAATCTTTAAAAAAAACTCATTGCGATTAAGCTAAGCCATTAATATGCCTACTAAGTCTTTTTAACGAATACTAAGCCACATTAACCCTATAGACCACCACAGAACTGCCTGTCAGTTTCCACGACTAAAACTGTTTGCAGGAGTAGAAAACTCTTTCTTATGAGGAGCTACTGGTGGTTTTGAACAGCTTTCCTTGAGGATTGTCAGCCAGCTCCTAACTACTATGTCACCAGGGCTCCTCATACTTCATAGCAATAATTTCTTAAGGCTCAGCACCCTTTATAAGTTGAATATATTCCCATCAGAATTATTCTATGACTATTCTATGTAACATTCTATATAAAGCAAGTAACACTAAAATATTATTTTATTGGGTTTTTTTGTTTTGTTTTTTGGGGGCATCACTGCTCTGCAGTGGTGGGAGTAGGAGGCCCAGCCCCACTGCTGGAATTGAACCTCCGTCCCAGTGGGCCGCAGTCCCACGCACAACCACGACGCCACCGGGGCTCAGCCCTAAAATATTATTTTATTAACATGAACACTAACTACATGGTTTACCACTGCACTAGGGCGTGTCACCTTACCACTTTCTCTCAGCTTCCCTGAACCTTTTTCTAATTCCTCATATTCCATTTATACTAATTACTCTTGATCTTAGTTTTACTTACTCTTCAATGTTTTTTATCATTCATTGTTTATCTGAGAGATGATCCTAATTTAAAAAGCTGGTATGTCATTTTTGTGTATTTCAGATTATATTTTTAAGAAATGATCATTGAGAAAAATATCTCATAGTTATGGAAACTAAACTAGTTAATATAAATTAATTCACAGAAATAGCTTAGTATTGTTCTAGTAGCTGCATTTATTATTACTTGCAACATTTCTTGCAACCAGTCCTACCCTTTTCAACTTCTGAAAACTGTTAAAACCATGTTTTACAGATGAATCTCTGCTTCTCCCATCTTCAATACATTAAAATTTTAATGAAAATAACCATGATAGCCAAGACTGCTGTGAAGTAAACAAACAATATGTATACTCAACACACACACACACACATCCAGAGCAACATAAGATGCAAAGATGTCTAAGAGAACATGCAGCGTGGGAAAGAAAAGCACCTACCAAAATGTACGTTTTGGGGGGAAAGTGGGGGACAGTCTTATGTATACGTTATAGGGAAGTAGAAACAAGATAAGTATACCAAATGTAAATATTTGCAGTTACCTTGTCTAAAATTGTTAGAGATTTCTTTTCTTTTGTCATCATCTGAATCCAAATCTGTTTCAGATACATGCTCCAAGGAACACTGGGCCCCAGCAACTGACTCACACTTCAAATTCTCTGGAATTAGATTCGTTTCCACTTTGTGACACCTTCCATCTTCTCTATCATCGTCTTCAGATTCAAAGTCCTCTGAATCACTCAGGATTTTTGCTTTTTTAAAGCAAGTAGCATCCTTGTGACGTGTATTGTATTTCCTACCCTCACATTTCCCTGAGTCAAAATCTGCTTCCTCATCTTGTTCTGAGATATCTGATGCTTTCAGTTTCTGCCCAGATGTTGATGGGCAAGCAGCTCTTTTATGGATGTTATCTGAATCGTGGCTTTTAGAATCTTCCTCAGAAGATTCTATTTTAAGAAATGTTGTTTTAGAAGATGCCAGAGTATGAGACTTATAACCATTCGCATGCCAATTTTTCCGGGCTACTCTTAAATCACCTTCTGACTCTGAATCTCCATTTTCAGATTCCCGAACTGTTTTCCGGGCAACATGAAAAGTGGACACTGGTAATGGTTTTTGTTGAGTTTTCACTTCTTCTTCAATATCTGATTTTAAGCTTTGATCATCTTCAGAATTATGTAATAGCTTTTTTTTAGCTGCAGCAGAAGCATCACGGTGAGGCAGCTTGCGCCCAGAGCAGACACTTTCAGAGCTAGAATTCTCTTCTACATCACTCATTAGCTTTATCTTATTGGCAGCCACAGCAGCACACTTTCTTAGGACTTTACAGTGATTTCCAGTTCTAGATTTTATAATTTCAGAAGTCTGCACTGGATTATTATCAGAGTCACTCAAATAAATTCTCTTTCGAGTGGCTTTTCTGCCACATCCATTTTCTAAAGAAACAGGACCTAGGAGCAATGAAACAATACAAATAATAAAGTCTTCCTTATTTCAACATTTTTAACGACCTTAAATATATTTAGACGATACTCATTTTTCAATGCCAAAATCAAATTCTTTGAGTCTAAAAAACATAATGAATAACTGTACATTTAGATGTATTAAAATCTATTTAATACTTAAATTTATATTATCTTGATATAAAGTGCTCCCAAGTTTGACAAGTCTCTTACCAGTTTTCCTTTGGGCAGCGCGAGTTCTGGTCAGCCTGAGATTGCTGCTTCTGGACAACACCCTACGTAAAGAGGATTCACGCGGTCTGGAGCTGTCTTTACTTTCCTCTGAACTATCTGAAGCTGAAGATGACAAAGAGGTAGCTGAAGAATCTTCCAATTCACTTTCTAAGAAAAAGAAAACATCAATACTTTAAATTACAGATAACAGTACACATTTAACATCTAAGCTGTTATATTTCCCTAATAATACACTAAAAACCATGACAACAAGGAAGGAGGCTGTCTACTCTCATAAAGACAGTCTTATCTCAGGAACCTACGGCCCTTTGAGTTGCAATCAACCTGACAGGAAGCAGTGATTTCACACTGAAAAAACCACTGCTGTCAAGTTGGTTCCAATTCAGTGACTCTAGATAAGATTTCCAAAGCTATGAATCATTATGGGAACAAATAGTCACATTATTTTCCCATGAGTAACTGATGAGTTGAATCACCAACTATACAGTTAGCAGCCCCAAAATTATCTAACAGCACCTTCGGCGTTCCTTATACTAGAAATAGTGTCAAAATACACAGAGTAGCCCTCTAAAAATCAATCCAAAGAGTAGCTGATATATTTTAATATCATACAGTAAATAATGACAGTTTTAAAAACCAAAACTTTCATTATAAAAATTAATCTAAAAATTTCAATTAGTTCCACTGAATAGTTAAGAGTGTTGATCTCAAGTAATTCAGAGTCAACAAGATGGCAATGAGTTTCAGTTTTGATTTTATTATGTCAAATAGACATCTTCAAAAAAAAACCAACACTGATTATAAACATAGCATTTCAATAAAATATTTGTAACGTCTTCCCCTAGTAGCCCATTCTAACCGATTAGTATCATAAATGCATTATGCTCAAGAAAAGTCATTCTCGTCCCTCAAAGACACACAGGCCTACAGGGGACAACACTAGAGACATAGTGTGGGAATTGCACCTGATCTGACCCCACCACACCTAGGCAAAACCTTAAGGACATGCAACAGAACAGCAAAGGGAAAAGAGCAAGGAAGTCCCAAAAATAGACTTGGGACCATGGTAGGGCACCAATTCAGACTCAATCGGAAATCACTCCTAAAGATTAACAAACAATCCTTGAACTATTTACAGGCTTTCTCTTTTTACCCCCATTGTTTTTTTGTTGTTGTTTTGTTTTCGCTTCTTGCTTTGTTTTGCTGTGTCCTGTCTTTGTATATGTAAATATTTCCTCAGGTCTATCTAGATAAGATAGGCTGGATAAACAATCTGGAGGAAAAAACAACAGGACCAACAGTTCCAGTGTGAAATGGGAGAGGGGGATGTGGGAGAGGTGGGGGAAAGGAAGTGGTGTTCGCAAATCTAGGGACAAGGGGACAAGTGATACAATATTCGTGGTGAGGATGGTGTAGGAGGCCTGATGGAGCTTAATTCCGAGAGGAATTACTGACAGCTAAATGAAGGCTGAGCATGATAGACAAGAGAAAAGTAAAAGGATATAGAGGAAAGAACTAAGAAACAAAGGGCGTTTACAGAGGTCTAAATAAAGGCATGTACATATATATATTTATATAAAGATGGGGAAATAGATCTATGTGCATATATTTTTAAGTTTTGGATTAAGGTAGCAGATGGACATTGGGGCTCTACTCAAGTACTCCCCTCAATGCAAGAATACTTTGTTCTATTAATCTGGCATGCCATGATGCTCACCTTCCTGACACAATCGCTGAAGATAAAGCAGGTACATAAGCAAATGTGGTGAAGAAAGCTGATAATCTCTGGCTATCAAAAGATATAGCATCTGAGGTCTTAAAGGAGGGGTCCTCAAACTTTTTAAACAGGGTACCAGTTCACTATCCCTTGGACCATTGCAGGGCTGGAGTATAGTTTAAAAAAAAAAAAAAAAAACTATGACCAAATTCATTGGGGGTCAGGGGTGAATAGGCTGCTAAGCAGGGCAGGCAGCAGCAGTAAAAAACACTCAGTGGCCGGATAAATGTCCTCAGCAGTTCACATGTGGCCCACGGGCCATACTTTGTGAATGCTTGTCTTGAAGGCTTGAAGATGGGCTGAGCCCCAGTGGTGTAAGTGACTGAGTGCGGGACTGCAGCCCGCCAGCTTGGCAGTTCAAAACCAGCAGCGGCTCTCAGCAGCAGCGCTGGGTAGCTCCCACAACCACCAGAGGGCAGACCCCAAAACAAAACCAAAAAAAGGGTAAACAAGCAGGGATCTAGCTTAGAAGCAACAAACCCCACATGGAAGAAAAGCACCAGCCTGTGTGATCACGGAGTTGTCGAAGGGATCAAGTACCAGGCATCAAAGAGCAAAAAATCCTATCATTGTGAATGAGGGGAATGCAGATTGAGGACCCAAAGCCCATCCGTAGGCAACTGGACATCACTTTACGGTGTGTGTGGCGGGGAGGAGACAAGCCAGTCATGATACAACAATGAAACACACAACTTTCCTCTAGTTTCTAAATGCTTCCTCCCCCACCACTATCATGATCCCAATTCTATCTTACAAATGCGGCTAGACCAGAAGATGTACACTGGTACATATAGGAAATGGAAACACAAGGAATCCAGGACAGATGATTCCTTCAGGACCAGTGCTGAGAATGGCGATACCAAGAGGGTTGAGAGAGGTTTGGGTAGAAAAGTGAAACCCATTACAAGGATCTACATATAACCTCCTCCCTGGGGGACGAAAAACAGAAAAATAGGTGAAGGGAGAAGTTGGACAGTTTAAGATGACAAAATAATAATAATTTATAAATTACCAAGGGTTCATGAGGGAGGGGGAACAGGGAAAAGAAGGGAAAAATGAAGAGCTGATACCAAGGGCTAAAGTAGAAATAAAATGTTTTCAGAACGAGGAGGCCAACAAATGTACAAATGTGCTTGACACCATGGATGTATTATAAGACTGTGCTAAGAATTGTACAAGCCCCAAAATGATTTTCTAAAAAAAGATCATTCTACATAGACTCTATACACACACACACTCCAAAAAATGGAGATAAAGAAATGTTACAGGTACCATCTTTTCTATATCACTTTTAATGAGTGCACATACATCAGGATGAGCATGAGTCACACTTCCTGTTCCTGTACCCATATTCACTGTATACATCTCTCACAGAATAAAATTGCACAAAAATTACTAGTGGAAATATATAGAAAGGTCAAACACCATTTTCCTCCATAAAGCTTAACTCTTGGGTTAAAAATGAGGCTTTGTAAGAAGGCTCTGAGACCCCAAATGGTTTCTCTAGCCTGTAACCCCTCCCAACATCACTGTCAAAATGGTTTGTCTTCCAGAAACAGGATGCATCATGACTCCCTTATTCAACAATTTAAGGAACCCAAATTCCTCTGCAAAGTTTTCCAGTCTAAAATGTGGCTCTTTTGTTTCTACTCAACTCTATATTATTCCCCAAAATTGATATGTTACGCTGGGCAATCTTTTCAGACACACAAAATATATTCTTTACTTCTTTTCTAATTTTTTTTTTGTGGGCATCACTGCCTCTGGTGGTCGTGGGCACTACCCAGTGGTGCTCCTGAGAGCCGCCACTGGATTTGAACCGCCAAGCCCGTGGGCCACAGTCCCACACTCAACCACTTATGCCACCGGAGCTCAGTCCTACTTTTTTTTCTTATATAGATACCTTGCTTATAAAAAATGTCCTCTTATCTCTACTTGAGTCTGATCCATGCTTTAATTCTCATTTCAATTATTTCAGGTTATTTTCATTGCACATGCTATCAAGATATAGGCAGTTGCATTTTACGGTGAAAATGCATTCTTTTAAGATATCAATACAAGAGATTAAGGGGGAACCAATCACAATGATTGACATATAACCATATACACACACCCTTCCAGGAGGACAAACAACAGAAACCATGGGGAAAGGGAGATAGAGATTAGAGTAAGATATAAAAATAATAATTTATCAAGGGGTCACGGAGAATAGAGGGAAAGGGAAAAATAGGAGCTGGTACCAAGGGCTCAATTAAAAGTACATGTCTAGAAAAGAATGATACCAACATATGCACAAATATATTTGATATAATTGTTGTATGGATTGTTGTAAGCATTCTAAGAGCTTCCAATAAAATGATCTTTTAATTGAAAAAAAAAGATGTCAATATAATTCAACCTCTGCATATGTCTGCATAGTGGTTAGAACTTCTCCATAGTATTTTACCACTGCTAACTTTTGTTCAAAATTAACAATACCACTAAATGAAATGTTAACATAATTTAAGACATAATTAAAAGCATTCAAGTTTAACTGCAAATACCGTGTAACATCGTAAGTCATCAAAATCACCCTTCGCACTACCAATGTGCCATAAATACTTGAGTATAAACTGGAATGATTATCATTAAGATAGCTAATGTTACCACAAAAACTGCATTAAAAATGTGCTGAAGAACTCGGCTTATACATGAATATATATGGTACATAAACACAATCACCTCATACTCACATGATGCTAACCCAAGATGACTGTTTAACCACTATCCTACCAAAATAACAAAAATAGTAAAATTCATTAGGCTAATAGCTTGGGACTCATATGTTTTCTTGTTAGGTGCCATTGAGTTGGCTTGAACCATTGCAACCTGATGCACAAAAGAACAAAACACTGCACACTATATTTGTTTATGCTTTCATGATCTAATAATGCTTCAAAGCTACATATACAATTTTCAGTGGCTTCCTCCTCGGAAATGGGAAGGTGAGTCCTTCTGCATTGTCTGTTCTTGGTCTTAAAGTTCCACTAAAGCCTGTTCACTTTGGGTGACCCTGCTTGTATTTAAACTACCAGTGACAAAGCTTCCAGTATAAATGCGACACACAAGCCACAACAGTAGGACAACTTGATAGACAAGTACAAGTGATGGAAGAGTTCATATAATTATTATTTTATGTCTAATATGACTTAAGCAGAGTGAAGAACATTTATATCATATTTAATATGTGGATGATCCAAAATTGCATGAAATGTGGCTGTATCATATTCCAAAACCAGTGTCCACAATTTACATTCAAATTGTTGCAGGTTTATTATCTGTTTTTCTTCTTCCTTGTCAAAGCTAACTTTTTTGTGTCTTTCTCTAAACACTTATAACTAGTAAAATATCCTTTCTTACCAGATAATGTAGAACCGGTGGTGAGTGTTACAGTTCTATTTCTTCTCCTTTTTTCCAATGATCCAGCTGAATCTGAGGAGTCACCAGAAGTAATGGCTGAAGAGATGCTAGTACTTCTCTTGTGGCTTGCAGAAAAAGCAGCCCTACTTGAGGTAGATGGAGTAGGAGAATCTACCAACTCAGGTAATACTCTTGTCTGAGATTTTGCCTGCTTCTGCTTGACATTTCTAGTCAAAGAAATAAAACACTTTTTAGTAAATTTAAAGGTAACAAACTCAGAGAGAATGATTAAGTCAAAGTGCATAATTTGTAATGTGAAAATAATTTTATAATCAAGACATTAAACATTCACTGCTAACATCTGATGAGATTAACTTTATTAATATTCTGTTGTACAAATTTTATTATTTAATTTGAAATAGTGAATGACTCAAGTAATGAAACAAGCAAAAACCATGAAAGACTCTAGGTTCAAATGTGAACGGCAAAAGGAGCCAGTATTTCTGTAATGCAGGCATTTATTCATATTACCAATTTTCAGGAGGCACAGTTTTCGAAAAACAGACAATTAGCAAAAGAATAAAAGGTCCACCAGAAAATTTCTGAAAAGTAATCAATAGAGACCTTAGGCATCACAATAGAGCATTATTCAATGACCTGCTTTTGAAACATCAGATCAAACACCAGTGAATACTGTGTTTAGTGAAATACTGCTTTCTGACCACAGTTGCACAGTTGTGTACTTTTGGCCAACCAAGTGCTTGGTAGATGTGCTATGACAGTAATTTTACACAAATCTATCCAAAAACTTAGCATGGAATGCTACAAAATACTTCACAGAAAGAGGGTATGGTTGGCAAAAAATGTATAATGTGATCATTGTTTAAAGATACAACAGAATGGTAAGGGCAAAGGACACCAATCAGTAAGGTAGATTTGACAATATAGCCACACAATAAAATTGGACATGCAGGCAAACATTAGGAATGACACAGCACTAGGAAATGTTTCCTTCTGTTATACTGACTGTATCAAGACCATGATCAAAGTTGATTCAATGGCAGCTATTTACCTACTTTTATCTAAACATTATAAAACTATGAAGAGAAAACACTTAGATCTAATGAGAAAAAGGAGATCAGAAAAGAAAAAAATTTAATAAAGAAAATTTTTTAAGTGGTCAGAACAAACTTTGCAAAAACAAAACTGTTTACATTTAAATGCCCGTTCATCGTGGTTGGTCTTCTGAGCCATGGGTAATGAGAACTGGCAATCACTGATCTGTGTCAATTTTTGCACTGGGAGTGTCAGTGTAGAGTCTAGCCAATCTGGAGATAGCCAATGAGGCCTCGGTGTGGGCATGGCTTTCCCCTGAAAATTCTGGGAAGCTCGTGATATTTCCCAATTGGAGATGAGAGAGTTGATTCAGTTCCTTGGAGATGCACTACTGACAAGATGGCAGCATAGACCCCCGAGTCCTAGGAACTGGAGGAGCGGGAGAAGCCACACATGCTTACCCTGATGGAACCAGAACTCTGAAGCCAGAAAAACACAGAGAGCCCCTGCCAGCGCTGAGAAGTTTCTACTGCCAATGGATACTGCTGATAGACCCAGAGCCCTGGCAACAGGAAGCCATGGGGAGACCCCTGCCAGCATCAGGATGTTTCTAGACACACAACTCTGTACCCACTGCCCTGTGATTGTCCTGGTGTCATTGCATGTGTTTCATGAGTCAGAAGAAGACTTTATAGACTGGTATCAGACTGCGTTGGCTTGCTTTTTCAATGTTCCATTCCTTTTGTATATAAAACTTTCCCTTATATTCATATGCATGTTTGTGAAATTGTTTCTCTAGCTGTGGCGGTCATGTGAGTATGTTAATTTCATGGGGTGGAGTCTAGCCTGTTAATCTGGAGATAGCCATTGAATAGCCAATGGTTCTCCTATGGGTCTGGCTTTCTCCTGAGACTTCTGAGAAATCTCACAATATTTCCCTCATGGATATGAGAAGCTATCTCCCCAGTTGTTGGGAGTCAGTCTCAGAGATGATGAATTATGGACAAGACAAGATGGCAGCGTCTGAGAAGCTGAAGACGCCAGAGGAGAAGTCACACGGCCTTACCCTGATGGAACCAGACCTCTGAAGTTGGCAAAGCCACGTGGAGAGCCCTTCCAGCACTAAGTTGCTTTGATGCTTTGGATGCTCTTGATGGACCCTGAGCCCTGGAAACAAGGAGTCATGGGGAGACCCTTGCCAGCGCCAGGATTCTGCACCCACTGGCCTGTGACATCGTGACTTAGAAGGAGATGTTATAGACTTGTATCGGGTATATGGGCTAATATCGGACTTAGGACTTTGAACTTGGGACTGGGTTGGGATGCTTTCTTAATGTCTTATTCCTCTTGTATATAAACTGTACCCTTATATCCATATGTGTGTCTATCAATTTGTTTCTCTAGTTTACTTGGAATAACACACTAGTCTACCCGAACTAACACAAGAACAAGATAATATTTGGGTATTAATTACAAATCTTTTTATTTCAATAATGTCTTTCCCTCAACCATGTTTAAAACAAAAAGAAAACCCATGAAGAGGTATATACATATAAACAATCAAGTTCAGAGGTAATATAACTCTGTCAAACAGATAAAGTGCCAAGCAATAAGCCCCACACGTTGCAAGGCACTAAAAATACAACTGGGCAAGAATTGCCTGCTCACAGTAAAATCAAATATAATGCCCTCGATAAAGCAAAAGTTTTAGAATCTTCAAAAAGTGAAGATAGGGCAGAACTCAATAGGAGAAGATACAATTACAAACATCCATTAGTAATAAAACATGGAATATAGAAATATGAATCTAGAAAAATTGAAAGTTATCAAAAATGAAAACAAGTTGACTACCACCACCTCAAAGCTTATTCATAGCAACCTTAGAAGACAGGGTAGAACTGCCCCTGTGAGTTTCTGCAACTGTCACTCTTTAGGAAAGCAGAAAGGAGAAAGTCTTTCTCCAGAGGTACAGTCCATGATTTCAAATTAGCATGGCACAGTGGTTGCAGGAATGGGCTCAAACACAGTCATAATTATGAGGATAGTACTGTATTGGGAAGTGATTCATTTTGAGTTAACTATGAGCCAAAAGTGACTTGAAGACATTTAATAAACAACATAATTAGAATGACTCAGCAAGTAGAGATTACTGAGAAGGAGATGGAGATGATAAAAAATGAACTGAATAAAAATTCCAGAGTTGAAATACATAGTAACTGAAATAACTATTGAGTAGAGCAGCCTAAAAATAGATGAGCTGGCAGAAGCAAGAATATGCGCTATCATTCTTAACAGCATACATGTGATGGAAATTTTCATGAGAGGAGAAACAGAAGTGGAGTGGACGCTCCCCCACAAAAGAAGCTTCAAGAAATAATGGCGAAAGTTTCCTAAAACATTAAGAATTCTAACTACCAAAATTGGTAACGTAAGGTAAAATAATATCTAAGACATCCACACCTACACACTAACGTCAGTTAAAAAGAGAGAAAATCTTAAAAGCAAGCAAGCAAAAATGAATCTGTAAAAAGGAACCTCAAGATGTGTTATTTGACTTCTTATCAGATCCAAGGGAGAGTTTAAGGGAAATAGAATTAAATATTCAATGTGCTTGGATCTACAATCAATGCTCACCAAATGACACGTTTTATTTGGGTAAATCTTCTGCAGAAAACCTCTTCACAGTATTGAAAATAAAAAATGCTACTTTTAGGTCAAAGGTGTCCTGACCAATGCCATGATACTTTCCATGGTTTCATATGCATGTGACAGTTGGGTATTGAATAAGAAACACTGAAAAAGAATCTGTGTTTTTGAATTATAATGCTGGTGAAGAACGTTCAAAGTACCATGAACTGTCTTAAGTATAAACAAGTGTGTCTTGGAAGAAGTAGTCAGAATGTTCCTAAGAGGCAAAGGTGATGTGGATATGCTATCAGGAGAGACCAGTCCCTGGAGAAGGACATCATGTTTGGTAAAATAAAGGATGGGGGTAGATGCAGGAGCAACAAAAATGAGGGAAGCCCTCAACAAGATGAATTGACAGGGAGGCTGTACCAATGGGCTCAAGCATAAGGACAATTTTGAGTCTGGCCTTGTCTAGTGCATACGGTCACCATGGGTCAAAACCAACTAGATGGCTCCAAATAATAAAAAAAGAAAAAAAACAGGACTCAGCCCCAGTGGCATAGTGGTTGAGTGCGGTACTGCAGCCCACTGGGTTGGCAGTTCAAATCCAGCAACAGCTCTCCAGGAGCAAGGCTGGGCCTCCCACTCCCACCAGAGGGCAGTGATGCACCACCACCCCACCACCCCCGTAAAAAAAGAAAAAAAAAAACAGGATCTGAAATCTAGTCAAACTGAAATCTATGTGCATTAAACCAATCACCAAAAATTAGAGTGAGTCTAGAAATAAAACCAGCCATCTATGAATAATTTGTTTTAAATAAGAGGTCAAAACCCACAAACAAGATATCCATTTGTAGGCATCAAAGAACATAAAATCTTATCATTGTGTGTCCACCTTCAAGTTGGGATGGCTTAAGACAAATGTGTGCATAAGCAAATGTGGTAAGAAAGCCGATTGTGCCCGGCTATCAAAAGATCTAGCATCTGGGGTCTTAAAGGCTTGAAGATAAACAAGTAGCTATTTAGCTCAGAAGCAATAAAGTCCACATGAAAGAAGTATACCAGCCTGTGTGAGCATGAGGTGTCGAAGATAGCAGGTTTCGGGCATCTAAGAACTGAAAATTGTATTATTGTAAATGAAAGTGAGTAAAGGTTGGGAACCCAAAGTCCATCTGTAGGTAACAGACTTCCTCTTACAGAGGGGTCACAGGGAGGAGACAATCCTTTTATGGTGCCGTGTAGCAATAATGAAGCATACAACTTTTCTCTAACTCTTCAATGATTCCTCCTTCCCACTATCATGATCCCAATTCTACCTTACAAATATGGCCGGACCAGAGGATGTACACTGGGGTACAGTGTGCAGTGAGGAGCCGGAAACATAGGGAATCCAGGACACAACCTGGAGGATCAGTGGTGAGAGTGGTGATACCAGGAGGATGAAAGGAAGGTGGAGTATAATGGAGGAACCAATTATGAGGATGTACATATAACCTCTTCCCTGGGGTATGGACAATGGGAAAGTAGGTGAAGGGAGACATCGGACAGTGTAAGATATGACAAAGTAATAATTTATGCATTATCAAGGGTTTATGGGGGGGGGGGGGAGAATGAGGAGCCTATGCCAAGGGCTTAAATGGAAAGCATGTGTTATGAGAATGATGAGGACAACAGATGTACAGATGTGCTTGACACACAATGGACTGATGTATGGATTGTGATAAGAGCTGTATGAGCCCCCAATAAAAGCACTTAAAAAAATGAAATGGTGTTCGCTTTGGCAGCACATATACTAAAACTGAAACGATACCGAGATTAGCATGGCCCTTGCACAAGGATGACATGCAAATTCGTGAAGCGTTCCATATTAAAAAAAAATGAAATGACTCACTGTAACACATGAACAAAAAAAAACTAAATGTTATAGCTGCAATTTACAAAGTTCCTAAAAAAAAATACAACTATCAGTCTCTATTTTTCTGGAACAAAAGAGAAAAATGGAACCCAAAGACTCAGAAGAAACTAGTCTATAAAGCTAACAGTCTGCTTTGAAACCAGAAATGCTATTCTCTGGTGCCTCTTTACAATTACTATCCACTCAGAACAAAGCTAAAAATAAATGAATCTTGATAACACAGGAGAAAATGTAAAATAGAGCTCATATTCTTTATTCTGTTTTGTTTTTTGGGGGAACATCACTGCCCTCTGGTGTGAAGAGACCCAGCCTTGCTCCTGGAGCTGCTACTGGATTTGAACAGCCAACTCAGTGGGCCGCAGTCCCGCACACAACCACTACACCACAGGGGCTTAGTCCCATAGCTCATATTCTTTAAAGAGTACCCCTGACACTATTGTCTGGAGATTTTCTTTAAACCACTAGCACAATGGTTCTCAACCTGTGGGTCCGACTCCTTTGGGAGTTGAATGACCCTTTCACAGAGGTCACCTAAGACCATTGGAGAACACCTATTTTCAATAGTCTTAGGAACCAAGGCACCGCTCCTCTGTTTCTAGGTGGGTCAACCCACCCACATGCATGAGTTCCAGGGATTAAGACTGTTACCCATGCTACCCCATGCCTCCAAACAAATTTTCATCTATTTGTAATTAGAAATAAACATTTCAGAATATAAATTATATATTGCTTTGTGATTAAACACTATGCTTTAATTATGTTAAATTTGCGGCTATGAAAATACATGCTACATATTAGATATTTATATTATGATTCCTAACAGCAAAATTGAACTTATGAAGTAACAATGAAAATAATTTTATGGTTGGGGGTCACCACAACATGAGTAACTGTATTAAAGGGTCGCAGCATTAGGAAGGTTAAGAACCACTGTACTAGCAGAAACTCCAGCACATGTATGTAAATTTGTGCCCATTATGTGTGTGGGTGTTTTTCTTCTTTTGCAAAACTCCCTCATATAAAGCTCCAGTACATATCATGCCTTCATTATGCATATGTTCACTGTTTACACAGCAGCATAATATGTGAAAATATCCCAGGTCACTTTATAAACTAAATAATAGTAACTAATAACATAAAAAGTAAGATCATGTGTAATGTGGAAAGATGGAACACAGAATGAAAGTGAAATTAAAACATTCCTGATAAACATGAGAATTCTAGCAAATCTACCTTCCAAGAAAAGCTAAATGAAATTCAAGATCAAGTGAACCGACAAGAGAGGGTAATGGAGATATAGTCAATCAATATGGCCCTTCTAACCATAATCTCTTATTTGACTTATAAGTTTTAGCCTCATTATTTGTTATTGTAATTCCACTTTGGTGGGAGTTCTCTGAGGAAATGGACAAGATTACTGTGGGATGTAATCCGAGTCTCTACTTTTCTAGAGGTCGTGAATCAAATCACCACCCTTTGTTTCCTTGGGGATATGGTCTGCTAAAAGACAAAACTACACCTCTACCAAAGCCATTCCTGTGTCTGAGTCATCTCAGAAAGCAGAGAGAATTCCCAGGAACATCAAGAAAGAAGAGCCAGCAGTGAAACACAGGTGAAATCCCTGTCTGGTGTGGCAAAGGCCAAGCCAAGGTATAAGCAGAAACCTAGGCAAGCAGACCATGAGACCAAGAGAAGCAGCATGGAGAATGAGGCAGAGAACAGCAGGGCTGTTTCCTGACCCACAGAGGCAGCAGGCAAGGAACCACATGACTGACAGGCTGAGGGCCAGAGAATGAGCCCTGGCTGCTGGTTGAAGAGAGGGCCTGCTGTGGATCAATGACTGTATCCTTAATGCTTACTGATCCTGATTTGTGCTAACTTGCTAATTAATAAATGCCATAATAATATTGTCTGGGGGTTCTATCCAGTCATTACAATTGATTGTTAAACTCAATTGAGGAGCACAGTGTTGTGGGAGGAAAGGTTGGTGCCTGAGTAGGGTAAAAGGAGGATGAAGGGGAGAGCATGCCTGACTACCTCGTGACAATAAGCTTTAAGCAGATGAGGAGATGGACTCTCCTCCATCTCAGTAATTCAAAGTCACACAAAGAGACAAGGACTTTTAGTATTCTTTACATGTATCATTATATATCCACAGAGAGCTGCAATTTTTAATTTTCATCAGCAAATGCTTCAAGTCCTCCTTACTTTAGAAAGCAACATTGCCATATCGCAGATTAAGTGTTCCTCCCATCCTGATGCAACTTTTTTCTACATAAAGCCCAGCTTCTCTGATCATTTACTCAACATACAGATTAAACAAGTATGGTGAGAAGATAAAGCCCTGACACAAACTTTTCCTAGCTTTAAACATGTAGTATTCTCTTTTTCTGTTCGCACAACTACCTCTTGATTCATGTACAAATTCTTCATAAGCACAATGAAGTGTTCTGGAATTTTCACTCTTCTCAAGGTTATCTATAATATATTGTAGTCTACACAAATGCTATGGCACAGTTAATAAAACACAGGTAAACATCTGTAAGGTAATCTCTGATAGACAATCCCTTGTCTCTTATCATCTTCTGAATCCAGCCTAAACCTCTGGCAGCTCCCTATTAATGTCCTACTCCAACTATACTGTTGAACTGTCTTCAGGAAACTTATATTTGCACGTGATATCAATGATAGTGTTCTATAATTTGAGTCTTCTGTTGGGTCACCTTTGGAATGGTAAAATATGTACACATATTTGGTCAAGTAGCCGTCTTCCAGATTCCCTGGCATAGGTGAGTGCATGTGTCAGGTGCGTCAGGTGCTTGCTGAAACATTTCAACTGGTGTTCTATCAATTCCTGTAGTCTTGTTCTTTATCAGTGCTTTCAGTGCAGCTTGAACTTCTTCCTGCAGCACCATTGGTTCTTGTTCTTATGTTATCTCCTGACATGGTAAGATGTCAATCAGTTCTTCTGGGTACAGTGACTCTTATTCTCTCCATCTTGTTTTGATGCTTCCTGCATCATTCAATGTTTTGCTCATAGAATCTTTCAACATTGTAACTCTGGTATTGAAATTATCCTGAGTTCTTTCAGTTTAAGGTATGCTGGCATGTTCTTCCATTTTATTTTTCTAAGTCTACGTCTCTGCATGTTTCATTATAATATTTGACTTTGTCTTCAAGTGCCATTTGAAATTTTTTATTCAGCTCTGTGGCTTCATCATTTCATCCATCTTCCATCTTTTTTTAGCTACTCTACAATTAAGAGAAAGTTTCAGAGTCTCTTCAGGCATCCACTTGGAACTTTTCTTTCTTTCCTGTCTTGTCAATGATCTTTTTGCCTTCTTCATCAATGTTGAATACAATAGCATTAATCAGAAGTAGATCAGAAGATATCTATGTGTGTGTATACATACAAAAGTGTTATACACATACTATGTATGTTAACAGTGTGTGTGTGTATATACATACACATATACATATATATAGTTAATACCTAGAGTAAGTTCTAAAAATATGAAACCCAGGGAAATTTATCATTAAGAGTTCCTCTGAATTTAGAGCTTGTGAAGACATAACCTATCCTCATTAACAAAGTAAACTAAGTCCATATGGAAGAAGTACTAATCTGTGAGATTCAGGAATCATAAATAATAAAACCCAAGTCGGAAGGAGGGAATGTTATGAGCTTAAATTCTTAATTCACAGTTTGCAGAAGGCTGTGGATGACAATGGAAGCCCCAAATCCCTTTGCCGGGTCCCTTCATGTAGTAAACTTTCAGTGAATCCCATCTGAACATAGCCCAGGAATATGAATAACTTTGTTATGGGACAGAGAACATCATAGAGTCGTATTATAGCAGATGTAGTTAGAGTAAAATGTACAGTATATGCTGGTGTATAAGGCGAGTTTTTCAGCACATTTTAAATGCATTTTTTGTGATTAAAATTAGGTGCTACGGGCTGAGCCCCAGTAGCATAGTGGTTGTGCCCGGGACTGCAGCCCACTGGGATGGAGGTTCAATTCCAGCAGCGGCTCCACAGGAGCAAAGACTGGGCCTCCTACCCCCACCACCAGAGGGCAGTGATGTCCAAAAAAAAACCAAAATAAAATTAGGTGCCACACACACACAAAAAAATTAGGTGCCTTGGCTGATATTCAGGTAGGCTTATACACGAGTATATACCGTAAAACATTATCATTTGATCTCCCTTTTGGCCCATTTTAGTTGCTTCAGTTGTTAATATATTTTGTTAAGTATTTTGTTTTTATTCTAGCAATTGTTGTTGGGTTTTTGTTTGCTTGCTTGCTTCCTGTTTGTGTTTTGCATGGTTTCCATACATGAAACACAGTATAGATATAGGGACAGTATATATAGTACAGTATATACACACACAGTAAAGATATATATCTACAGGGACAGTAATGGATTGATAACTGCCTAGGGACATGGCAGGGAAGGATGGGGGGAGGGAAGGAAATGAGGACTGCACCAATCTTCCTAATATGACTGAACAATTAAATTTTATGTATCAAAGTATATGCTAATAAAACTATTTTTTAAATTAAGAAAATGGTGTTTATGCAAAATATATGGATATAAATAAATGGCTTTTCACCTTTCAAGACATCCCCATACCTATAAATTTCCTATTACTGCAAGTCATAGAATGATAGACTTTTATTTATATCAAATTACTGATAAATGAAGTAAACTGTATTATTTCTTCTCACCTAACTCAGTTACTATTCAGTGAACATTTTCCTATATAGAATTCAAGTCTACAACTACAGAGTTATTCATTCACCTTATTCTTTGTATTTAAGTTTCCACTTCTTATGCAAAATATAAGTGATAACTTAAATAATCATTGATAAAGCGAATTTTTTTCAATATTTATGAATGTATATAGTTATACAACAGCTCTATTCACAGAAACTTTCAAAACAAGTCCTTTACTATTATTCTGTAATTATATGGTATTTTAAAAACGATTACAAATCTGCAGAATAAAAATCCCAATTTTTAAAAAGTAGTAATTAAACCATATCTAGTCAGTAACCAGTTCACCTGATACTTTTGTTAGTCAGATTCACGCGGGTACAATTTTGCCGTCTCTTGAACCTCTGGCTTCTTCGAAGTTTTTCATTAAATTTCTGTCCAATTTTAAAATCACAGGAAATTTTCTTCATTTTTTCTTCAAACAATGCAGACAATCTCAAAGTCATACTGTAAATCTGTTACGACACAAAAGCAAAATCACAATTATGAAATATCGTTTAAGATACTTTAATCATTCTGCCTAAAAAATCATCATCACTGAGGCTACTTACACTAAATTATCTATCTCATTAACTATAGATAATGGCTGCTATCTATATTTTTCACTTAGGATCTAGAATCAAAGAGTACTTGTTTTTGTGTGCAGTTCTCATTCTTTATTTCTCACTTTTATATCTTCAGATACAAACTTAAAAAGGTACCCTGCTTCTAAGTTAGATGGGACATTGACTGGTTAAACAGCAAAAAAGCAGTGTCTCATTGGAGAAATGATAAAAAAAGCATTTTACACCAAATTTGATTAACTTTAATGCCACCTACACCAAAATTACAACTTGCTTTTGCATATAGTAAAGCATAAAATATACCCTAGAATTTGATTTGTAATTTAACAATTTTCATATTCAATCTTTACAGAAGGAAATGTAATATTAAGTACTAGTGTAAATAACTTTTAGTACAATTATATATTCACAAATATTCTATACTCATTCACAATCATTCCTAAAAATAAATGCCAAAGTTTAAGCAGTGGATCTCAACCTTCCTAATGCTGGGGACCCTTTAATACAGTTCATCTTGTGGTGACCCCCAAAACCATAAAATTATTCTCATTGCTACTTTATGACTGTAATTATGTTAGTGTTATGAATTGGGGAACCCCTGTGAAAAAGTCATTCAACCCCAACAAAGGGGTCAGGATCCCCAGGTTGAGAACCGTTGATCTGATATGTACAAGTTGAACACCACTTTCATGTATGTGAAATAGGAAGCAGGGAGGGAAAGAGATCACAACATAAGAATACGTGAGACAAACCCCAACCCCACGACCATCAAATTGATTCCAACATAATAATTGTATATTTAGGGTTTTTAAGACTGCATTTCATTATATGAGAAGATAGTCTCATCTTCCTGAGGAGCATCTGCGGGTTGAACTACAGACCTTAGGGTTAGCAGCCCAACCTAACCATAGTGTCACCAGGGCTCCTTGAAAGAAACAAAAGGTAGTAAAATAAGTATGTGTGGATATATGAATTTTCAATATGCTCCATGTATGTTTGCATGTCTGTTCATATGTAAATTGGAAGGAGACTTTGAAAAGACCCTGGAAAAATAAAATTAAAAGACTGGGATTTTAAAAAGCAAAACAAAAAGACTGGAATTTTTTCATGAACTTCTTGAAGCCTCTTAATATCTATAATTAATAGCAAGAGATTTCGAATCCCACTTCATTTTTTAAATAAAAATAAGTTCCTATTATTTTGCATGTTATATAATTTTATTATACTTCAAAGCTGCACATTAGCTTAAGTATAAGTTTAAGGAGTTTCAATTAAGCTACAAATATACAAATTTCAACAAGGACTGGTTTTTTTCAGCCATGATCATATTGTTTCAAAATATGTTATCTTTAGCTCTCATTATTTTTATTTTTGATTTCTAATTTTATGAAAAATCTAATTAATACATCAGAATTGTAAATACTTTAGTAAAATGAGGTCAAAAATTATACTGGCAGGCACTGCCATCATTACACAAAAGCACAAAAACATTTTTCTCCTAATATATCTAAATTATGCATGCAAAATAAGGCTTAGGCACACAGTGCATAATACACAAAAATAGAAGTTGAACCATTGTACTTGTTATAGCCTCTGTCTTAGCATGTATGCTACATAAGAGATTTAGTTTCAAATTTAAAGAAATGGTCTTATTACTGATAATATGACTGGTTGAAAAATGTTAGACTGAAATCTTAAATTACATCAAAAAGTAACTATGGTAACTGCTATGAAAAGGGTTCCCAAATTGAGATGAGGTGAAATAAGGCAGGAATTTAACACTAAGTAATAAGAGTGAAAAGCAAAATATTTAGTAGTTATAGTCACTGATTATAGACAGAGAAACTTATTACCTGGCAAATGTTCATTTTAAATCTTCCCTCTCAAGTTAGGCTTTATGAATGTACCAACACAGCACATTGATTAAAAGAGTGAAAAATGTGAACTCACTGAATGCACATGTTCTTCGTAAAAGTTATATAATATCCACTTTAAAAGTTTAAATGTGCTTTAAATCCTTGCTCTTTAATGTTGTAAATCAATAAAACATGTCTTCATTAAAAAAAAAAAACATGCCTTCATTAATTCCACCCTCTATACTGATCTTTTACTTTTAATATTTCTTTTTCTGTCAAATTTCCAATTATTTAAGGTCAGCATATGTTGTCAGAAACACAAGTTCCTAATTCTATCTATTAAATTCAAATTTATTCAGATTCCACCAGTTTCTTCACTCTTTTGGTTCTCATTTGGTCACAAAACTTTAGAAAACTAAATATAACTTATTGTAAGGCAGTAGTAGTAATCTGGGCAGCAAAAGCTATATTCTTAACCTTAGCAATAGGGGGCTTAATTCTATTTGATAAGCTTTAATGAGCCAACCTAAGCCAACAAATTGCAAAGGTCATGTACACACTTTTTTAACAAAAATTTGAAAATTACCTTTGATCTCTTGTTTGGTGTATATGCTTTTGCATTGCTAAATATTAACCGGATATCTTTACAAAATTCCAAAGGGCTGTCATAATTTCCTGCTTCCAATGTTTCCCGTACTGTTCCAAAATCCATGGGTGTATCTATAATATCTCGATAGTCCTAGGTTTTAAAATAAAAAATCAGTTGAAACACTCAATTTCTTCTTTTATAAATGAAGATGGATTAGATCTTTGTATGAGCTATCTTACTGATGGAAGGGAAAAAAATGTTAGAAAAATCTAAAATACTTTTTAAAGGCAGATATGTAACATAGAAAGGAATATATCAAAATGTTCATGTGTATCTTGGTAGTGAGATTATAATAGGTTTTTTCCTTCTTTATGCTTTAAAAATAACTTTTAAGGTTAATACTTTTTATTGTTAAAATATTATTTTTTTAGGGATTTCCCAATTGAAGTTGCTAAAGATCTACTCTATCCAACTCAAGCTTCCTGTGCCTGGCACTATTTAATGTATAACCAAAGTTCAAAACCCAAACCCACTGCCATCTAGTTGATTCTGACTCATAGACTCTGTAGAGTCCTGTAGCATTGCTCCAGAGCTTTCTAAAGCTGTAAATCTTTATGAAAGGAGATTGCTTCATCTTTCTTCTGGGAAGCAATTGCCCAGTCCAAACTTGCAATTAGCAGTCCAACATTTAACCCACTAAACCTCTAGGGCTCCTATTTAATTTAGCCCACTGCCACTGACTCATTTCCAACTCATAGTGACCTCTGTATGGGTTTCAGAGACTACAAACCATTACAGAGCAGTCTCATTCATGTCACACAGAGACGCTGGTCAGTTAGATCTGCTGATCTCGTGGTTAGCAGGCCACAGCACCACTACTCAATTAATAGCCACCTAAAATTCTCACAATGTATTATGATATACAGGTTCAACTGGATCTTAATTTTTAAAAGAGTAACAAGGATGTCTAGACATCTGTGACAACTGTAAAACAGTTCTTTTTATAGATGACATACTACTGCTAAGTGGTTAAGATGAAAGTAATAGAGTCTAGATACTTTAGCCTGTGAAGTTAAATTTATTAACAATTTTCTCTTACAATCTTCTCTACAATAAAAAGAAGCCCCAAACATTTTAACAATGAAAACTTACTGGATAGTCAACCAAATCAACAGGTTGTCTAAATGGTTCAGAATCTTCACACTGAAAAATTAAGTTCACTAGTTCCTTACACTGTTTCTTCCAGTTGTTTTCAACATAGTTGGATGCTTTGCTGCTTTTTTTCCAATCATGCACCTAAAATTATGTTCACAATATTAAATTATTTTTCAGTCTTAGAAGAAGTCACACTATGGTATTACAGTATTTTTAAAATGCAAACAAGTTTGTATCTTCCATATTGTCTGAGAATTTCAACTATTTTAGACTTTTTACTACCACAAAGGAGAAAAGGAACTTGTTCTATAAACACTGAAAAGCATCACATTGTAACTCTGTGTCCCACCTCCTAAATGCACTGGAATTCTAATCCTTGTACTTAAAGATAAAATCTAGTTTTGGAATATGGTTTTCCTTGTTATGTTAATTGGCTGATCAGTCAGTGTAGGGAATACCTTATGCTGATTCTGCTATATGATAAAAGTAAATTAGACAAAGAAATAAAGAAACAGCTGGGGAAGACGGATGTCAAGGGACATAAAAATCACCAAGGAACCCAGGAATGAAGCTGAAGAGAAATAAAGACCATCCCCCTGAGATGATAGAACAGCCAGTGAGTGCCCTTCTAGTCTCCTGAGAGTAAACACGTGTGTGGTAAAGTCACCTAATTTAAGTTATTTTACCTAGTAGCACTAGATAACTAAGGAGAATGAAGATGCTTAGATATGTCTGTGTCCCAATTTCTAGAACACATCAATATACTATTTTTCATTGCATATATGAGTTTGAGTATTAGCCTCTCAAAATCTATTTTGGCTGTGCAAATAATTCTCCACCTTAAATTTATGTGGAATACTTTTAGTATTACCACAAGCTATTCCCAACATAAAAACTAGAGATGGCCACCTTGACCCACAATTCAACCTCATCAGGTCTGCACTATCACTAGGAGCCCATGAACATACCACACTGACCAAAGTGGTGTCTTTCCTCATCATTATCCATAGCCCCCAACTCCGCCCCACATTTCCAATGTCCCATACCACTCCACTCCCTCTACCCTAAAGAACATAGCTCAAAGTCTAATTCCCCATTAAACCTTTCCTGATTTATTCATCAGCATGAACTGATTTCTTATAAAATATTCAAAATCTGTACAAATAGAAATTTTTAAAGGCAAAATCTAAACTCCAAAGTTTGATTTTAGAACAAAGAACAAGTAAACAAAAAAAAAAAAAGAAAACAAAGAAAAGTAAACAAAATGGTCACTCAAGTCAGGTAAACTTACTCTCCTCCTCCCAGAAGATGTCTTAGGAAGATCACTATCATCCTAGAAATAAAATCAAAGCACTTTAAATTTCTCATTAGCAATGTAATAATCTTTAATAAAAACCATGTCACATAATCAACAGAATTGCAATGGTATTAGATGATCTTTATAGTACCCACATGCCAATGAACCAATAATTTTTCACCTTCCCCAAGAACAATGTGCTACATAATTCTGAAATTTAAGAAATTTAACTCTCCTGTAAGAGCTCCCAGTAAAATGATTTTGGAGCACAAACACACACACACACACACACACACACACACACACACACACAATCACTGTCAAACGTACATGTGATGAAGCATAAACACACAAGTAGCTTAATGTGTTCTACCTCTACCTGTAAAACCTCAAAGTCACTGTGACATTTAAGGTAATATCAACTTGACTAGGTCATAATTTTCAGTGGTTTGGTAGATATTATCTAATCACCCTCCATTTTGTCGTCTGATCTGAGAAACCAACATGTTAGAAATGGGAGTTTCCTTGAGGCAGTAGCCAGCATCCAATCTATACGGATGTTCTGACAAAGTTCTCCTCTTGCTCCCTTTCTTATAGCCGCGTGGTGAGTCATCCTCTCACCTACAGTTCTTTTTTTTTGGGGCATCACTGCTCTCCGGTGGTGGGAGTAGGAGGCCCAGCCCCACTGCTGGAATTGAACCTCCGTCCCAGTGGGCCGCAGTCCCGCGCACAATCACTACGTCACTGGGGCTCAGCCCTTTCACCTACAGTTCTTAAGAAATGAACTGTAACAATTGTCATGACCTGCAGATTACAGGTTTGTCAAACTTTCTAACCAGATGATTAAGAAGCATACAATCTGTTGTCTGATGCCTGAAATTTAAACAAATCTGTCTTCTACACCTGTGAGTTCCTTAAAATCAATCAATCATTCCCTCTAAACACACACGCGCGCACACACTGTTCACACTATTACAAATACACTTCACTGATTTTGCTTCTCCAGAAAATTCACTTAAGACTTTTGGTGCTGAGAAACAGGGTGGTTCTAACATTTGACTGGCTATTTCAAGCCAAAACAATTCCATGCAGTCAGCTCCTTTAATTACCAAAATGGCTTTCAGACTTACAAACTGCATCAATGAAAGTTAAGTGCAAACACAAATGCAAACATTCATAACCAGTCAGCCACATTCAAGTAGATTCATGGCTGGTCAGCAATGTGTGAAGGAACAAAATGTAAAAGGATAAATTTTTTGAGAGAGTTCTCAAGTCTGGCTAATCTTATAAACACACTGAGGATTGCCTCCAGTAGTAGAAAGAACATTATTAAATAATGGTGTGAAAAAGCATTAGAAATATGCCTATCATCATCAATAGACCAAATATTTTTGAGAAAAAGGTGAATACCTATTTGGTGCATTTCTATTTTATCAAAATGAGAAGCACCAGGAAACTGGTTAGCTAAGTCTACTTTTTGTGTGTGTGTGTGGGGGGGGGGGGGGGGGGGGGGGGGGGGGGGGGGGGGGGCGGCGGCGCGGGAATCACTGCCCTCTGGTGGTCATGGGAGGTACCCAGACTTGCTCCTGGAGAGCTGCTGCTGGATTTGAACCGCTAGCCCATGGGCCACAATCCCACACTCAACCACTATGCCACCGGGGCTCAGTCCTTGGCTAAGTCTACTTTGACTAGACACAGTGGTGAAAAGGGAACTGAGGTCAAGGCTTCAAGGACACACCTCAAACAGGTCGTAAAAACTTGAAGGTTTTATGCCCTGAAAAAAAGCCATCTTGTATACAGTAACAGAGCTGATACTGAAAAAACAAAACCAGAGCCTTATTCTAAGAGTGGCTGGATTATAATACTAACTGAATTCCTACCTTTATATGGCACCTGAAAGTAAAGCAAGGGTATCATTTACAAATAAATAATATCCTAAAACTTGAGCTAGGCACGGATGGAAGACAGAAAATGAGAAGAACTAAGACCCTAACTTTTGTTGACTCATTCCAGCCAAGAGAGCCTGCCTTTTTACTTCCCCATAAAGATTACATCAGCTTTGTCTGCTAAGCACCACCCCCCTACAAACTATTATCCCTTCCTCCCCTAACTAACCAGATTAACCACAGGGCCAGCTGTAGCAGAAGGGGTATCAACAGTTACATGATTATTTCTACCTAGTTTTATGTGTCTATATAGAAACTTGCCTTCCCTACTTTACACACATCCGTGTGTGTGTGTGTGTATGTGTGTGTTCATCCCATCCAGTCAATTCTGCCTCAGAGCCACACTCCAAGGCGGTCTTCTCTTTGGAAGCAGACTCGACCACATCTTTCTCCTGTGTAATGGCTGGTGGGTTTAAACTATGAAAATTAAATGCTGTGCCAATGGGGTCCCTGTCTTACCTGTTTACTTATGATAAAATATAAGCTATACACTAGGCTAGTTCATTTCAGCACTAGCTGTTTCCAGTAAAGTATAAATGCAAAATGTATTTAGCAAACAAGTGTAGGGAGTCAAGTTGAAAAAGGACAGACTGTGATGACTAATGTCATTTCAAATCAGCAAGGCTTTGATTTTCAATGGTTTAGCAGATATGATTCAATCATCTTGTGCTCTAGTACATGCAGTCAATCAGCTGCAAATAAAGTGTGGCCTGCCTCCTTTTAGAGGTGTGACCTACATCCAATACAGATGGTTATTCTGGGAACGCTCATGCTGTCACTCACACATAGTTAATACTCTAATCTCCAATTCTCAGGATGGGAACCAGCCTCTAGGATGATCTGCAGCTTTTCAATCAGTTCTGCAACCATGAAGCCAGATGAAGCCACCAGTCTCTTTCCTGACTCACTGATTTGGGATTTGTCAACCCCCAGCATTAAAAGAGCCCTTTCCCTGAAATGAATCTCAATCTTAATCTCTTTTGTGTGTACCTTTCATTGTTTAATGCTCTTTTGATAATTCATTCTAGACATCCTCATTCAGACTCATTCTAAGACAGCCACCTAAGTCTTCTAGAAAGCATAGATTTTCTCTTATTGATTTTAGTAATCTATTATTTCATAAGTCATATTCCTATACCATTTAATTTCTCACATACATTAGCCTAAAATGACAGAACTAAAGAAAAGTTGGCATAGAATGTGACAAGTGTTTTTAAAATATTATTTCCTAAAACATCAAACCACAGTGTGATCATGTATGGTGTTAAAGTTACACAACATCATGGATATTTGCCTATGTACTGAAACTTTAGGACCACCTTGAGAGTAGGACTATAAATTATTTGGATTATAGGCAGGTTTATTAATTTTTAATTTATTTAAAATACAGATAATGGTTTTTCAAAAAAATACTTCCAAGGTATTTTTTAAAACTCACTTTTCTCAAGTTAAAATTTATAAGGACATATTTCACACACCTAAAAGTACCAATTTAGATGTTTCTTATTTATTTGCTATCCATTATTATACTTCATTGAATCATCCACGTAAATCTAAACAGTAATATTTTTCAAATACTGTATGTTCACAACACATTGCAAATTGCAAGACTATTAGAGAATCAACATTTTTTACTGCATTCATCATTTTTTAGGTTAACAGTTCAGATGAACAAAAATCATTATAAAATTGACAAACTTCATACCAGTTCCTCAGCATTTTGTTCATCATTTTCAGACGTATTAGTAAACTCTGAGATATTTGAACAGTCTTGATTCCTGAAAAGCAATTATTCACTTTTAAAATAGGTTAACTCTTTCCAGATATTAAAAATATGCATTAAAATGCAAATAAGCTCCTCTGTCTAGGCATAATTAATTTCAAGCAGAGTAATAACAGATTTTGATCGAATCCTCTGTAGAAATAACTTCACCATTGAAAATTTCAATTCAAAATTTTGAGAATTAGGCTTATTTCTCTTAAGAATATACTCAAAACTTTTCCTAAGTATATGCCCCACTATTAGCTATATGTACACAATAATTGCAAAGAAAATATTGATCTGAAACCAATAGTTGGCCTCACTGATGAAAAATCGTCTGCCTCAAGTATTATTTCTTTTTTGGGGTTTTTTGGGGGGGCATCACTGCCCTCTGGTGGTGGGAGTAGTAAGCCCAGCCTTTGCTCCTGTGGAGCCGGAATTGAACCTTCATCCCAGTGGGCCCCAGTCCCACCCACAACCACTACACCACCGGGGCTCAGCCCCTCAAGTATTATTTATTATAAGACAAATAGCAACTTGAAAGATTACATAGAAACCTTAGCAAGCACCAAGTTAATGGTAACAAGGGACAAGCAATTCAGTAAAGAATAGCTATACAATTAGAAAATTCTGATGAATGCACTAAATTACATGTATTGAAACTGCATTGTATATATTCCCAACATGGAAAAAAGTAAAATTTAAAGAGAAAAAAGGTTGATTTGATAAAAAGATTTTAAGGAATTAAAAATTAAAACAAACAGTATTTTAGCTTGTATTTAGAAAGAATACTAAAATAGGAACATCTCGTCAGAAAAGCCAAAAATGTGTGGATGCTCCTTCTTTAGAATATTCCCAAAAAAATAAAGAAAAAGAAGGGCTGAGCTCCGGTGGCATAGTGGTGGGCTGGCAGTTCAAATCCAGCAGCAGTTCTCCAGGTGCAAGGTTGGGCCTCCCACTCTCACCAGAGGGCAGTGATGCCCCCCCCCCCCCCCCCGAAGGAAAAAAGAAAATTACTTGATTCTATAGGGGAACTGACCAATAACAGTCCTCTAGATTCCAGACAGTCACCAAAGTGACAATTAGACTTAAGAAAACCCTCAGTGCAACAAGGTCTTAAGGTTGAATCTTAAAGTTGATAAAGTATGTTTTAATAAATTTAAGTAAATTCTATAAGCCATTTAGTACTGTACCAAGGTTCATGTCTTAATATTGTTTGCAAATGTACCAGAGTGATAGAAAATGTTCTCAAAGTGGAAGCTATAAAAGTTTTTATGGCAACTCTTCTTCAATGTAACATAATTTCAAATAGCAGAAAATGATTCAGTTCTGAATTTTTAATAAAAGTTTAATCACAATCAATGTATAAAGATGTGTCATACAAAGTAATTTATTGAAAGGATATAATTCAGAGGGTAAACCATAAAAATTGGGTGTAGTTCTAAGACACAAAATATAGTATCACTTTTCCATTAACATCTAAAATTTGAAGCAACTTACTTGATAAAATTTAAAAGTTGGTCAGTTATCTTCTTAGCTGATCTTGCAATTACACTCTGAGGTTCATTAAATGTTCTAGCATTATGTTCAATGCATCTTACTTCCCAAACTAATGCAGACAGCCTCCTTCAAAGCAAAGTATGTAAATTAAGACTTAAAAATAGAACAGAAAACAAGTAAAAACTAAATTTGCTTTAGCACAATGTTACCATGATCAATTAATTAAATGATAAAATACTACAGAGCTCACTACCCTCAAGTCAATTATGATCCAAACAACAGAACACAGAAAAGAGCCCACCCTGTGAGCCTACTGACTTTAAATGACTCTTTGTGGGGGTTAACAGGCCAACACTGAAACCCATTATAGCACCAAACCAAAATGTAAACAAACTCATTGCCACTGAGCTTATGACCCATAGCAATGGTACTAGAGGGCCGGAGAGAACTGCCCCTGTGGGTTTCTGAGACTAACCATTTATGAGAACAGACAGCTGTTTGTCTTTGAGGGGCAGGGGTTGGTTTCAAACTGCTGATCTTGGGGATCACAGGCCAACTCTTAATCACTATACCACCAGTGCACCTCAATTAAAGCATAGTGCAAAGTTTCTAATGCTGTCAAATAGATCATAATCATAAACAATTCTAGTTAACAGTGAATTGCAGAAAATACATTTTAGGAACCCAAAATACCTAACACATCATTTTATCACAGATAGGTAACCAATGCTGTGCTGTTAATCACAAGGTCAGCAGTTCAAACCCATCGGCTTCTCTGAGGAAAAATGATGAGGCTTTCTGTTCCCAAAAAGATTTACAGTATCAGAAACCTAGCAGGACGATTCTATCCAATAGGACTACGAGTCAACTAAATGGCAGAAAGTATAGGTACCTTCTGAATATGTTGCCACCCAATGAAGAAAATGTATTAAAATGTCCTAAAAAGTCAATCTCAATATAAATTGGCAAAACGACTTCTGATTATGAAACACATCCATCCATTTAAATTCTAAGATAAATTACACTGATCACGTGGGTTCTACATGTTTTGTAACGGTAACTTTTCAAAGGAATATAATTGTTACCCACTACTATCACTAACTAAATTATTATTAGAAATAGGAAATTTTATAGTTACCAAGGTTCTAAAGCCAGAAATTAAAATTTGACAACTCGGGTTTAGGGGAGTAAGGAGTAAGAAGCTCACTTGGGAAGCTATCAGGCAAGCTTTCAACTATTAATCTCAAGGTTGGCAGTTCATAGACTGTTCCTCTGAGTAAAAAACAAGGCTATAGGCTCCTGTAAAGATTTACAGCCTTGGACACCCTTGGACATCAAAGGATCTTTATGAGCTGGAATCAACTGGACAGCAGTGGGTTTGGTTTTGGTTTTAGGATTTAGAGGTCACTTGGTAACAAAATTTTATTTTTCAATGAAGACTACTGTAGATTAAAATGAAGACATAATCATCATTTTAAGCCTGGGTCAATCGCCACCTATTTATATATACTGAACATAAAATCTAAACACAGAACATCAAAAAATTACTATAATGGAAGAAGAGAAGAAGCGAGAAAATGTTATCATTCCACCTACTGGCAATGGCAACATCAACCATTGTAGCTCTGTTTATTTTTGGCCAAAATCTTTTCAAGTTGTTTCCTGAAAACAGGTTCCTACTAACCTGTAATATCGATTTATAAGCCTCAATCGAATTGTGTAAAGATCAGTTGGATAA
This sequence comes from Nesogale talazaci, assembly GCA_004026705.1. Lineage (NCBI taxonomy): Eukaryota > Metazoa > Chordata > Mammalia > Afrosoricida > Tenrecidae > Nesogale > Nesogale talazaci. Next base: position 76,894 of record PVJH01007814.1, read on the forward strand.
GCTACTACTGTGCAGTACTTTGGGTAGGTACACAGATCAACTGGGCCCGCAAAAGCTGCTGCTATATCTGTGAAGGGAGAACAGTTTTTAATCAATAAAGCCATAACTTTTAATGCCATTTCTCTACAAATCATTCATAAAAAGTTACATTAAACGTTACAGGCAAAATCAAAAGTTAACAAGTAGATAATCAAATAAAGAACACAATCATAATTATACTATTTTAAAACATTTTTATAGAAAACCTAAAGAAAAAAATATTTCATCCATAAAAATCTTACCAAGATTCAAGAGTTGATCTATGCCACTGATAATTCTTTCACATTCTTCATCTCTTGATTTTTGACCCCATTCACCATTTTGTGGCTTATAGAGCAATTTCTCTAGCTCATCTGCAGTGACAGATATACTAGCTCCTAATTCTTCGGGTGGATCAACTACGAATTCCATTAAAAAGATGGCATCCAAAAGGGACAAGGAGAGAACATATCATAAAATGAATGCATGGTCTATTTAAATTCAAGGCTAAAATGTCATAAATTAGGTTACTTGCACATAGAAAATTAAGGTTGAAATTCACAACCTTGAACGTTACCTATTTAAATTAGCAAGTTGATTAAATTTAGCAGCAACATAACCTTTGCGTCTGCACTAAGATTTTCGCGTGAGGTTGCAATTATTAACAAATGTGCAATCTTCTTTAAAGAGTCAAACTTTACCAAGAGGCTTCTGAAGAAAATACTGGCTGAATATATTTTTTAAATGTAATGTTAAATAAAATTAAAAATTAACCTTTAAAAAGTCAAAACAAAATGAGCAAAATATCCCAATGTAACAAATGTCTAATTTCCTTAATTTAATAGAGGAATATCGGGAGGAATTTCAAGTGAATTTTTGTTTAAAGTCTACAAGAAAACAAGCAGACTTTAAGGAAGCAATGTAAAGGTAAGTATAAATGTCAATGATCATATCAAAGAAATAGTCACATGAAGAAACAATGATCAGATAGTAACTCATAAAAGGGAGAAAGCAGAGGAAAGATAGAGGGTAGGCCTCTGTGAGGGATTGATGAGTAAGTCTAACTGTTGAATGCACGGTTGGTGATCAGCCATGTAAAACCCCCACCTAATAAGTAAATGAATGAATGAACCTTGAAATCATTATGCTCAGTGAAAGAAGTCAAACAGAAGGGACCATGTATTTTGTTGTTAGTTGCCATTAGTTATTTCCGTCCCACAGTGAACTTATGAACAGAATGAAACACTGTTCAGTGCTGTACCGTCTTCACAATTGTTCCCATACTTGAGTCCGTTGTTGCAGTAACCGTATCTCAGGAGTCAGCTGATTTTTGTTCTTTGATGCCTGATACCTGATATCTCCTTTGCTGCTCCTGATACGATCACTGAAGACTAATAGATACAGAGGCAAACAGAGAGGAAGAAACAGATGGTGCCCAGCTACCTAATGATTAAGTGTCTGGAGACTCAAACACCTGAAGATAAACGAGTCACTGTTTAGCACAGAAGCAGCAAAGCTCACATGGAAGAAACACACCAGCCTGTGTGATCACGAGGGGTCGAAGGGAGCAAGTATAAAGCATCAAAAAACAAGAATCACATCATTACGAATGAGGGGGAAAGCAGGCTGGGGACCCAAAGCCCACTGGTGGGTAGTTGGTCACCCCCTTACAGGGGAGTCACGGGGAGGAGACAGACCAGTCAAGGGGCAGGGAGGCAGTGATGATGCATACAACTTTCCTCTAGTTTCTGAAGGCTTTCTCCCCTCCAACTCTCATGGTCCCAACTCTACCTTACAAATCCAGATGGACTGGGGAAGGTGCACTGGTAGAGAGGGGAGCTGGAGATATGGGGAACCCAGGACAGATAAGCCCCTTGGGGCCAGTGGTGAGAGTGGAGGTACTGGATGGGTGGAGAGAAGGTGGGGTAGAGAGACAGAACTAACTGCAAGGATATACATATAACCTCCTATCTGGAGGACAGACATCAAAGGAGTAGGCTGGGGGAGAGGTCGGGCAGTGTAAGATATGACAAAACAATAATAATTTATAAAGTATTGAGGGTTGGTGGGGAAGGGAGAGCAGGAGAAGAGGGGAAAGGATGGGAAGCTGATATCAAGGGCTCAAGTGGAAAAGCGAGTATTTGGAGAATGATGACAGCAGCAGATATGCGACGGTGCTTGGCACAGTATATGTATTTATGCATTGTGACAAACGATGTACAAGCCCCCAATAAAATGATTTTTTAATTTAAAAAAAAGATAGAGGGTGGTGTAGGTAACTAAAGAAATGTAAGGTGATGAAAATACTGACTATGGAATAGTTTCACAATTGTGAAAAATATATTAACAGCACTATCAATGGCTGAAATTCATAGCACGTGAATAACGTAAGCCCCCAAATGTTATCAGTGGTTAAAGTATTTTGGCGCTAAATTAGAAATTCAAATCTATCCAGCAGTGACTCCAAAGAACCTGGCTCCTTTCAAAAAAAAATTGGCCATGGAAAACTATCCACGGGGGGGAGGGGGAAGGTAAAGGAGAGCTGATATCAAGTGGTTCCGAAAGAAGGGAATTTTCTGAAACTGACTGGGATAGCAGTTGCACAATACTCATTTATGAGATTGAACTATGGAATGATAGGTTAACTGTATTCACACCCAATAAAAGGGGGAAAAAACTCTCCAAAGGATGGTCCTACTCTGACACAAGGTTGTCAAGAGTCAAATTAATTCAACAGAATGCAATTTTTAAAATTTCTTTTAAAATTATGAGAAGTGGTGGTATATACACATGCACAGATCTTGGGCTTTAAATAACAATTTCTCCATGATATCAACCATGGTAACGCAGAGCATTGTCTGCTTGTAGGGCTTACCACCCTACCTAACTGCCATCAAGTCCATGCCTACGCACAACATTATAGGACAGGATGAAATCCCCTGTGGGTTTCTGAGGCTGCAAATCTTTACAGAAACTGAAATCCTATCTTTATCCTAAGAAGTGGCTGGTGGTTTCGTACCACTGACCTTGTGGTTAGCAGTCCAAAGCATAATCACTACACTCCAAGGCTAGGACTGGAAAATACGTGATGATCCTAGATCACTTCATAGTCCCAGGAACTAAGCAACTAGTTTTAAAAAGTATGGAAAAATGTCAGAACAGAGGAGCAACCTTGAATAAGCTAATGGCTGAACTTGTGGCAATCTCATCTAAACAATGATAACTAAATGTAAGTATTCTATTTCATAGGAAAAAAAAAAATATATATATATATATATATATATTTCAAAACCAAAAATTCTGTGTTATCAAGTTGATTCTCACTTATAATAACCCTACAGGACAGGGCAGAACTTCCCTGTGGGTTTCCAAGGCTATAAATCTTCACAGGAAAAGAAAACCTTCTCCCATGGGTTGGCTGGTAGTTTCAAACGCATGACCTTGTAATTAGCAGTCTAAATAATGTGCAACCCACTATGCCACCACAGCTCTATTTTTGTACGTGTTAATAATATATGAGTTAGATTTTCTTAGATAATAATATTCCAACTAATAAATGAAGGAAATGAAAAAATTACTATTTGACATATAAAATAAGTCATTTCAGTCCCAAACCATGAATTCAAAAATTAGTAGGTGGAAGCAAGATGAGCAAGAGGATATTTGAAAAATATGAATTAGTTCCCTAGACACATTAATTTAAAAAACTTAGTGTAAAGCTAGAATCTGAAGATGAGAATTGACGAGAAATACAATTCTGTTCTCTTTCTTGAAGTTCACTGCTGCTGCAATAATTTATCAAAGAACACAAATATGCTTGCACATTGAAATTGAAAATTACATAAAGATAAAATATTTTCATTCAGTAAACAATTTTATATACCATTATCAGGAATTGGTTCCATGTCCCATGGGCTAAGTTTTTCTATTTCAGTATTGTCCCACCTGAAAAACCCACAAAAACAAACTTGGTTAATCTTTTATAAAGACAAACTAGCTAAAAACAAGTATATACTACAAGAGCACACAAAAAAATTTTTAATGTGAAAATTACTCTATCAATGACATTTTACATATTAACCTTTTTAAAGATATACTCCCTCCCTCTCCGCGGTTGTTCCCCCCCACGCACCCACCACAAAGACATACTTTAAAAAGCCTAAAATATGGGGCTGCGCCCCAGTGGCTTAAGTGCAGGCTGCGGGCTTGGCGGTTCAAATCCAGTGGCGAGGGGCTGAGCCCCGGTGGCGTAGTGGTTGTGCGCGGGGCTGCGGCCCACTGGGATGGAGGTTCAATTCCAGCAGTGGGGCTGGGCCTCCTACTCCCACCACCAGAGAGCAGTGATGCCCACAAAACAAAACAAAACAACAAATCCAGTGGCGACTCTCAAGAGTAGCACTGGGTAGCTCCCAAGACCACCAGAGGGCAGTGATGCTCACCCCCACCCTCCAAAACAAAGCATAAAGTATGTATGAACAAAGCAGAAATCCTCTGGGGCCAAAACCCAGGGTAAGGCAATGTTTGGGTTGTTTGTTTATTTTTTTAATTTTGTTATGGTTCTTTTCTTCAGAATATAGCTTTATTCCCTGACCAACAGAAAGGCATCAAAGAATCCGTTTCAAGGAAATGATAAAATATGTGTCTGCCTAACAGTAATGGGAATAATACTTTCCTGAGGATACGGGAAAGTGCGGGGGGATGGGGGTGAGCAAGTATCACAAATGATTATATAACCCCATTCGAGGGTAGCTAACAACACAAGTATACATGAATGGATTTATTGGATGGGGCAAGATATGGCAAAAATAGTAATAGTAATAATAATAAGGGCTCTTAGGGGATAGGAGGGAATAAAGGAGTTGGATTCAATAAGTTCAAGAAAGAAAGAAAATGTTAGGAAATTGATTGTGGTAGCAAATGTACAACTATGCTTGACCTAAGTGAATTATGGATATCATATCTGAAGGATTTATTTTAAAAATACATCAAAAATAAATGTTTCTGGGCTGAGCCCCGGTGGCATAGTGGTTGTGCGCAGGACTGCGGCCCACTGGGATGGAAGTTCAAGTCCAGCAGCAGCTCCACAGGAGCAAAAGCTGGGCCTCCTACTCCCACCACCAGGGGGCACTGATGCCCAAAAAACAAAACAAAACAAAAAAAAAAAGAAGTGTTTCTGAAGCAAGCCCATGACAATATTATTAAAAATGTTCTTTATTCACTGCCATTGAGTCAATTTTAACTAGGTGACCCTGCTGGACAGAATTGCCTCTTAGGGTTTCTGAACAGGAAACTTCTTTTTTCCACAGAGAGACTGGTACACTAAGAATGCTGACCTTGGAGTTAGCAGCTCAATGCCTAAGCCAACACACCATCAGGGGCTCCATTGATAGTATTAGGTAAAGGAACTATCAGAACGCTATAGAAGTAATTTAAAAGAAGGGGATAAAATTTGAAAGGGAAAACTCATGGAACAATGGAAAGACATTTCAAACCTCAGGCTGACAATACTTGATAGCCAATTAAATAGTTCTATTTTCAACTTGCAATGTTTTAGTTATTCTTCAACAAGCTCCCATGCTGAACATCTGTTCATTTTCTTTTTTCTGCTGCTGAACATTCACTGCTGAACATTTTCTTTTTTCTTTTTTTTGGCATCACTGCCTCTGGTGGTTGTGGGCACCACCCAGTGCTGCTCCTGAGAGCCTTTTGGCATCACTGCCTCTGGTGGTTGTGGGCACCACCCAGTGCTGCTCCTGAGAGCCGCCGCTGGATTTGAACCGCCAAGCCCGCGGGCCGCAGTCCCACACTCAACCACTCACGCCACCGGGGCTCATCCCTGTAAATGACTATTTTCATCTGTTATACAAACCTAACAACATAGCACTGGAAATGACTATCAGGATACTGTGGTTGATATGGCTCTTGACTTAACACTGTTCCAAACCACCAAGCATCATCAATTATAGAGCGAAATCTGTCACCTATAAAAGAAATTGTCAACTCTGAAACATGTATAACTTATTGACATTGCTTTTAATTTATAAAACAGAATCAAAGTATATATTTTTATTAAAACAAGCCATCCTTCCCAGCTCACTGGCAGGTTTGAATTAAAATAGATGTAACATAGGATATATGACACTCAGCAAGTTATTGAAAGCATATAGCCATAAAACAGAATAAACAGATTGATGACTAGATTTTCTGAATTAGAGTTCAAATCCTATCCTTAAATAAGTTCTGTTATATTTTACAACATGAAAAAATTAAAAATGTCAAATTTATAAATCATTTATAACAATATGAACTACTGACATATTTGTTTGAAGTACATTAAATCTGTATTAGATAGCATTTCCTAAAGTAGCCACTGTGCAAATATCTCCATAAAAAACAATGTTTTAATTTTTAAGATGACACAATAAATACCAATTCAAAAATGCTTAGCTATTATTTTAAAGAGTGCCCATAAATATGTACATATCTCACAACCACAAAGCAATATGAAAGAAGGGAACCAGATTTCAGGAGGGCTTCTACATAAGCCATGAAAAAAGTAAAAAGAAAATTTCCTACAACTAAACATGTTTTTACTGGAGGGGAAAATTCATCTTAATTTTTACAGATATTACACAAAAAACAGACTGCTGTAAAGGCCACTTCTCTCTCGCCAATTCCACCTTTTTCAAGGGATAGCATGTCACCTATAAAACATTAATTCTTTGACAGATTGACACTATCTTTCCTCAAAAGATATCAGCCTAAAGTTCATGTTACTACCTAAGAAGATTAACATTTATAATAAAATACCCAGTGATCAGTTTTGGCCAGTTAAAGTACGCTTATAGTAAATTCTGTAAACATTTGAAAATAAAAAACAATACACTGTTTCAGCTATATGCTATAAAGCCTTTAGTACTTTTTCAAATTTATGTACAAAGAAGACTTTTATGAGCAAGAAAGATAAGGTCCTAATAGGAAAATTAGCAAGACTTTTATTCATAATGAAAGTTTGATGGCATTCCTTTAAAGTGAGATCTCACAAACATACAACTTTAGAGTGAAACCTTCACAAGGGCTTGAGCCCCGGTGGCGTAATGGTTGTGCGCAGGACTGCGGCCCACTGGGATGGAGGTTCAATTCCAGCAGTGGGACTGGGCCTCCTACTCCCACCACCAGAGAGCAGTGATGCCCAACCCCCCCCCAAAAAAAAAAAGAAACCTTCACAAACTGTTAGTAGAAGATAAAATATTAAAATCGTTGTGGAAAGAGGCATGGTACTTGCTCGAACTAGGAACGGAAAATTCCGTATGATCCAGCAATTAGTCTACTTAGTATTAGAAGTATTACTATGATATTGCTATACCTTTTAATGAGTATAAATAACCTAGTTTAACATAATTGCAATTCATTGTAATCCTATAATTTCACTCCTTGTTTATGAAAAAGGAGATAATTTCAATTTAGATCAAAATATTCTTCAGTCCAAGACCTACATTTATATTGTCAAAACAAACACAAGGATCTCCTGTATGTGTAAGATTTAACCAATCAGTTAGAATTATGAGAAAACAGAAGCTGAAGGAAAATTTTTGTGTAGATGATGTGGTATAATTTCAAACAAAATCAATACAATTGAGTGATAAGAGAACCCATCTCTACAGTTCAGCTGTAGATTATTTTGCTAAAAACAATACAATTATTTGATGAAAATCAGAGCATGTAACTTGGATTATGTGTTGCTCTGATGCTGAACAAGTTTCAGCAGAGCCTACAAATTGAGATTAGAAAGAAAAAGTCTGACAATCTACTTCCAAATACCAAGTCAATCAGTTCAGCAAGATGGTGACCTAAACTCAAACACTTTACACACATCCTCCCTCCATAAAGATTTTTTTTTATGGCTAACAGAGGAAGATCCTGGAACCCTGGATCTCTGCAAAGGGGGAGGGGGCTATATCAGGGAGGAGACTGAACATCGCAGTTCCCCAAGGCTCCCGGTATACAGGGATCGTTGGTCCACCTTCTTGAGATCAGCAGTGGCTGCACAGGTGGAGCAGTCAAACCTCAGTGCTCTAAAGACTACCAATCAAAAGACAGAGCAAACTTAAGAGTCCCTAATACATGGCATGAACACGCCATGAACCAAAACACATAAAAACACAGCAAAAAAAATGAATCTTGCTAAAAATAAGAGAGCATCAAAACATTTCATAAATAAGATAAAGCAGAGTGGGAAAACATTTGTCATAGATTCCCTAAAATCTAAAGAAAACTACAATACCTGAAGGAAAAAAAGACAAATAACCCTATTTAAAACGAGAAAAGTACATAAAGAGCTTACCAAAGAAGGCATTAAGACGGCCAACAAACGAAAATACATGAGTCATCTGAGGGTTGCAAATCAAAGCAATAGCGAGATACTGTCTCATCCCAAAATTGAAGGCAATGTTCAAAAAAGCAGTCAATTCCAACTCAACAACGCTATAGGATGCAGCAGAACTGCCCCTCATTAGGTTTCCAAGCCTTTAAATCCTTATGGGAGTATAGACTCACCTCTTTTTTAGGGGCTCTCAAAGTGCCCTAATTAATCTTAACTATTCTATTTATGCAGACTATGCATAATTCTATTTATGCAGTCCATATTAAGAATTGCCATATACACAAATTTTTATTTCAAGTGGGGAGATTAAGGTATGTATCTAAAATTTACGTATCTGCAGTACTTTGTACAAAATGCCAGCAGAGATGAGCAATATTTGTTGGTCAACCCAAAGTATTATTTAAGGATATGTCTAACAGTTGATACAGCCTGGACAGAACTTAATATCTTTTAATGAGATCAAGATTTGATGAAACCAGAAGGAATCTAAATTTACTAAAGTCAAAGTGAACAAATGATCTCCTCGATACTCCATAAAAAGCACTTATGCATGCCTGCTAAACAAGTACTATAGCTGCTAACTGGTGGTACCTTGCCTAATTAGTTATTACATATCATAAGGAGATCAATTACCTACTCAAACCCAAACAAATGAGTTCCCCAACTCATATCACCACTATAAGGACAGGGCTATTCCTGTTGAGTTTTTAAACCATGATTCTTTATGAGAATAGAAAGTCATGCTTTTCTTAAAAAGAGCAGCAGCAGGTGGCTTCAAACTGCTGACTTTGTAAACAGCAGCCCAAAGCAACCACTGTGCCACCAGGGTTCCTACCTCACGTGAAACAGTCACAAAATTCAAATGTAATTTAGTACTTACATTAAAGTTGTGTTGAGTTTGGGGGAGGGCTCGTAGGGGATTTGGGTTTATGGTAGTGGGCAGGTTGTTGGATTCATTTTTCCCCCTGATAAGATAGCTAAGAAGCATTAATTCCTGAACTAATGATTCTTCAATTTATCCCACTTGAAAACAAAGGGAAAATATTCTGATACACTGTAAGATTTCAATATGAAATCGATTATTTTTCCATCACTTTAGATGCTAGGGGGATTGTGCAAATTATACCACTGTCATTTACATCAAAGGTAACTAGATCTAACATAAATGAGACTAACAAAAAATAACGTTGGGGGCTAGACATGTAACTCCACGAAAGAGTTTTTAGAAAATGATTATAATAGAATTTGTAGAATACTGCTTGACGTGATTGAAGTATGGAATGAAATGTTTTATTAATTCCCAATTAAGAATAAATTTTAAAAATAAGACCTAGATTTAGTAAATTAATAATTCTTCCCAACGATATATACAAAAAAAAAATTAAGTGAATCACTGCTTGACTGAAAAATTGACTAAGAGCAAAATATCAATTCCTAAGTAAAATCTTCTGAGCTGAGCATTATCTTTGCAGAATTTCCATGTTTGCATATGCCACAACTAAAAGCAGCAGAACCAAAGATCAAACCGGGAAGAGATTAATTTTTCATTTTTAGTGATATATAAAATTTAATAAGGAAAAACTTACAAGATTGCCAATTCCTCTGTCTGGCTTCATCATAAAATTGACGTAATACAAGAAAATCAATAACATCTGGCATATCATGATATCTAAGCAAAAATAGAGAGATTATTAGATTCCTTATATACCAGGGCTATAGTTTGGAGCAACACTGCCCAAAAAAAACACAAGCAGTAAAGGGTGACTAATATCAAAGGGTTCAAGAAGAAAAAAAATGTTTTGAAACTAATGGCAGCAGTAATTTAGTTATGTTTAATCTCAAATTATGGATTCTTATAATATTTGTAAGAGCTCTCAATAAAATTATTAAAAAATGAAGGAAAAAAACAAGTACAAGTGGAACCACGTATGCAATTTCTAATTTTCTATTAGATACATTAAAAAAGGAAAAAGCCAGTGAAATTTATGTTAATAATGTACTTATTAACTCATTATATCCAAAATACTATCAATTCAGTATATGTTATTGCTAGTTGCCAACTGCAACAGTTGGTTCCAACTGATAGCGATCCTATGCACACTACTATTGGGAATAAAAACATACCTAATAGAGAAAGATTTATCCATGAGTTTTCCAGTCGCTGGATCAATAAATGCTAGTTTGAGGCAGCAGAGAGTAGGGGGTCCAACCTCATATCGTATTCCAACTATCTTGACCAATTCTTGATCCTTTAACAGATAATATTCTTTAAATGACTAAAATACAGCAATTAATGAAGGCTATTGTTCTCCACACATTGCTTATCAGGCCAACACACAATCAGTCATCTAAGACATTAGATTACATGGCAAAAACACAGTATTTGCTAAATTAACCACATCATTTTGAAGATAGGCAATACCACTTCTTACAGTATATACTAACCACAAAGTCAGTTCAAAATCTAAGGAAAAGCAACATTAACATTCTGGTGTGTTTCTTCTCTTCAAAAAATGTTTATAAAGTTTTATATTATACAATCAAATATATTAAGTATTTTGCATATTCATATTCATTAAAGAGCTGTTTTAAACAGCAGGGTAGCACATCTACCATAACAAATCTTCCCCTTATTATGAGGACTTCAAAAAGTGTCAGAATTTTCCATTATCATTTAATTCCATTTCACCATGAGTTTGAGATCCCCCCTTCAAATGTTTCCAATATTGGGAATTTGATAAATCTATTTATTCCACAAAAATGTGATAAGAATATACTAAGTTGCTAAATACTTACTTAGCTATATCAATAAAACAGACATTATTAATCTTTGCCAAATATCCATCAAATCACTGCCTTCAAGTCAATTCTCTACATAGGATTTTTGAGGCTGTTAATCAGTGGTTCTCAACCTTTCTAATGCCACAATCCTTTAATAGTTTCTCATTTTTTGGTGACCCCAAAACTATAACATTATTTTCGTTGCTACTTCATAACTGTATTCTAGCTACTATTATGAACCGGTCGAACCCTGTGAAAGGGTGCTACTCACAGGTTGAGAATCGCTGCTGTAAATCTTTATGGGAGCAAACAGCTTCCTATTTTCTCCAAAGAGCAGTTGGTGGGTATGAAACATTGAACTTCCAGTTTTAAGTTCAAAGTATACCCAATAGCACCACCAGGAAGATACAGGAAACCAAACTTACAGAGTAGGAACAGTAAGTTTAAAACAACTATTAAGAAAAGTCATGTTTGGTAAATCAATTAGTGTTTTTTGTGTTTCCATATTGAAAATATTTAAAATCCAAAAAAAATTACATCTAATAATATAATATCCATTAAAATTTGATGTTTCTTTTTACTTTTATGAATATATCTTTTAAATTTTGCTAGAATGCTAAATAGCATTTCACACCCAACTTTTACTTTTTATAAAATATTGTGAAAACCTAGCCTCATTCATTCGGTATTCTGAAAGACTGTCAAGTACATAAAAGCCCATAGCGTCGATGCATCATGTTTTGATAACTTTTTTCTTTCAAAGGGTATTTGGTATCATCCCCCCCCCAAACCTGACCCACCCACCACCACCACTATTTTTTTTGTTTATACAGACAAAATAGCCTTACCACATAACTTTCATGCATTTGTGATTGTTTCCAAATTTTACAGAAATAAAATTTCTGACTTAAAGGTTCTAAATATTTTTCTATCAATCCCTATTGCCAAGATACCCCATAGAAAGCTTGAAAAACGTCAGTGCACTCCTATCCACACCTAACTTTAAACTAAAATGTTTGTCATTTGCTTAATTATGGCATCATCTTGCTTAAAAAGTAAATAACAAAATTGGTTAAATACTAGGAGATAAGATAATTTTATTCTACTATGCGTAAGGCTAAAAAAATTCTGTGTTGGAAATAAACACATGTAAGTTTGCTGATATACAGATATTGATTGACTATCTTCCAGTGAGACTCTGGTTTGCTGTATAAGTTACACACTAAAATTATACCAGCAGTCTACCCTCAAGTAAATATATCATCCCACCAGATCTTAAAAGTCTAAGAGATGAGAGTTGGAGAGGAGGGGGACAGGAATTAATTGAAAGATTGTCATGAAACATGCTAAGTTTTTGCATAAGTTCATAAACAACTTAGCCATATAAGTAATGCACTAAATGTTTTTTTAATTTTTTCTTAACATTTAAATCTTACCCTGAGATCTATTTTTCTCCATGGCTCCTTATTAGGGTTCAGTGCATAAATGTTATTTCTTCTGACTGCCTCAATGTAAGCTTCATGACCTTGTCGAAAATATATTACCTACAAAAAGGAAACAAATACTTAAAAAGAAAAAAGCTGGACAGCATTACAAATTATCTTATATTTCATGTTTGGATTTTAAATTTTACTACTCTCACCTCATCACCCATTTGAGGAACAAAAGGGGACTTTCTAAGAGTAGTGTCAGTTATCCAAACGGGAGGATGAAACTCATACAAATGGTCCATGTTTGCAAGTTCTGTCGGAGTCATCCCTTGCAAATTCTGCCAAAGCGAAAGGAACAATATGTAGTATTTGTTTGAAAAACAAAAGAAACTTCATCATATAGAAGGACTATTTCTTTTTTTTTTT
>PVJH01007815.1:0-29903 GCA_004026705.1 Nesogale talazaci
TTCTCCTATTTCTACTCAAAGAGTAGATCCAGGTGGAAACCTAGCAAGCATTTCAGCCTGCCACAGGTTTCCTTTAACATTGAGTTCCAGAGAGGAGTTATCTTCATGGTTCCAGATTCCTTCCTTCTGAAAATAATCACTAGTCAGGATTTTCCAAGGAAACAGACTTTATCCTTCTTTATTGGTCAGTTTGACCTTCTCTTAGAATATAAGAATCCTCAGTACTCCAAAAGACTGGGTGGGGCTAATTTCTTCAGAGAAGTCTTTCCGGGTGTGGCCTAACTCCATCTAAGCACAAGGTGCTTAGTTAATCTCTTCAGAGATGTCTTTGACACTAAGTCCTAAACGCTCTAGAGGTCAATGCTTGGCTTGAGGTAACTGGATTTGCAAACTCTTTTCATGCTTCCCAATAAACATTTCTATGCATCCTTATATTTACAATAACAGGCATAAGAAATCAGTATAAACAGCATAGTCAGAAATCAAACTTAATTCTTAACACAGTCAAGGTGAATACTTATTAAGCTTATTTATATTCTTATCTAAACTACTATTTACACAAAAACATTGAATTAGGTCTCTGAAGGCATCAAAACAGATCTGTGCTTTCCGTCAGGCATTCTGACCCTCTTAACCATTGTCCTTGAGCAGAATCCCCATTTTATAAAGGAATAACCAAAGACAGCATCCAAACAAAGTAATCAAATCTTTAACTTCCCACATTGTTTCCAGAAAATAACTCAGTACACTCCAAGGACATATCTGACTTCTGGCTACCCAAAGAAGTAACAATACCATGAAGCACAAGTCAAACAAGCTTCTACTTTCCATTTTATAATTTGTTCCTCTAGTACCCCACTCTCAGTACTTACAGACTGTGTTAGTCCTGGTAGACTAGAGGAACAAATTTCATAGACACGCATATAGATATAAGGGAATGGTTTATATACAAAAGGAATGGGACACTGAGAAAACATCCCAAACCAGTCCAGTTAAAAGTCATAAGTCCGATATTAGCCCAGATGCCCGATACCAGTGTATAATGTCACTTTCCAACTCACAAAGTCACAGGCCAGTGGGTGCAGAGTTCCGGCACTGACAGGGGTCTCCTCCCAGCTTCACAGGTCTGGTTCCATCAGGGCAAGGCCTAGTAGCTTCTCTGCTGGCTCCTCCAGCTTCTCGGAGGCTGCCATCTTGTCTTGTCCGTGATTCATCATCTCTCAGACTAACTCCTAACCACTGAGGAAGATAGCTTCTCATCTTCACGAGGGAAATACCACAAGATTTCCCAGAAGTCTCAGGAGAAAGTCATGCCCACATAGAGGTTTCATTGGCTACTCAATGGCTATCTGCAGATTAACAGGCTAGATTCCACCTCTACATTTCAATCGTAAAATTAATATAAGCAAATGACTGCCACATATGATAAGTGAATTATCTAAGTAATAATATCAAACAGAAACCAAGCTATGTCATTGAGCTTAAAAACATATGACATCAAGAAGAAAGCACTCCGGGATGGGCAGTTGGGAGGAGAGAACAACAGGATGGGCGGTTCCTAGGGAAATAGGGGAGGGGGTGGAAGGATGAGGTGTGGACAGGCTCAGGGATAAGGGTACGGGGAGGGGGGAACAACAAGTGGTCCGGAATTGGTGGCAAGGAGGGTGTGGGAGGCCTGGTAGGGTTTAAGCAAGGGTAACGTAACTGAGAAGTACAAATGAAAGCTGAGCATGATAGTGGGACAGGAGGAAGGTAGAAGGAAATAGAGGACAGAACTAGGAGGCAAAGGGCATTTGTAGAGGTCTAAACACAGGTATATACATATGTAAACATAACTATTTGTGTGTGTGTGTGTGTGTGTGTGTTTAGTACTAAGGTAGCAGATGGATCTTGGGCCTCCAATCAGTTACTCCCTCAATGCAAGAACACTTTGTCCTATTAAACTGGTCCATGATGCTTGCCACCTTGATACAATCACTGAAGTCAAATGGGTGCATAAATAAATGTGGTGGAGAAAGCTGATGGCACCCAACTATCAAAAGACATAGTGTCTGGGGTCTTAAAGGCTTAAAAATAAATGCAGCCATCTAGTGCAGAGGCAGCAAAGCCCACATGGAAGAAGCATATCAATCTATGTGATCCTAAGGGGTCAAAGGAATCAGATATTAAGCATCAACGAATAAGAATCACATCACTACAACTCAGGGAGAGTGCAGGGTGGGGAACCAAGACCCATTTGTGGGCAACTGGACATCACCTTACAGAAAGGTCATGGGGAGGAGACAGGCAAGTCACGGTGCAGTGAAGTAACGATGAAACATACAACTTTCCTCAAGTTCTTAAAGGTTTCCTCCCCGGCAACTATCATGATACCAATTCTATCATACAAATCCAACTAGACTGGAAGAGGTACACTGATACAGATGGGAACTGGAAATACAGGGAATCCTGGACGGATGAATCCCTCAGGACCAGTAGTGAGAGTGGAGTTACCAGATGAGTAGAGGGGGTTTGGGGTAGAGAGGGGAGCCAGTTACAAGGATCTACACATAACCTCTGATCTGGAGCATAGACAGCAGAGGAGTGAGCGAGGGGAGATGTCGGATAGTGTAAGATATGACTAAAATAACAATAACTTGGTGAAGGAGGGGGGAATGGGGAGAGAGGGAAAAGATGAAAATTTGATGTCAAGGGCTCAAATGGAAAAGCAAATATTTGGAGAATGATGATGGCAGCAGGCATGCGAAGGTGCTTGGCACAGATTGTCATAAGCAATGTATGAGCCCCCAATAAAATGATTAAAATTTTAAAAACGTGTGAAACTGCATTTGTGTGCATTATGCCTCCATTTGTTTAAATATAAAAGGCTATGTCTGTATGAAGGCTGACTATACTTTGAAGGAAATCTAGGAAAATGGTACAGGTGGAAACCTCTGAGGGTTTGAGTGATGGGAGGGAGGGTGATAAAAGAGATTTCCTTTTTTAATCATTTTTGGAGGGCTCTTACAGCTCTTATCACAATCCACACATACGTCCATAGTGTCAAGCACATTTGTACATTTGATGCCATCATAATTCTCAAAACAATTTCTTTCAACTTAAGTCCTTGGTATAAACTCATTTCCTCCCTCCCTCATGAACCTTTGATAGTTTATATATGTTTTTCATGTTTTACACTGACCACTGTCTCCTTCACCCACTTTTCTGTTGTTTATCCTCCTGGGAGGGGGTTACATTTTGATCATTGTAATCAGTTCTCCCTTTCTCCCCCCATTACCATTACCCTCCTGGTATCGATTGCTACTCTCATTATTGGTCCTGAGGGATTTATCTGTCCTGTGTTCCTTGAGTTGTGATTTCCTTTTTATATACAAACTTTTTGTGCCTCTAAGTAAATAAGACTTAATTTTATTTTGTCAATGTTGCTTATTCTCATATTTTATTTTTAGATATTCTTTTTTAATCATTTTATTGGGAGTGCTTACAACTCTTATTACAAACCACATATTAATTGTACCTGACATATTCATACACATATTCCATCATTCTTTTCTAGACATTTATTTTTCTTGAGCCCTTAGGATCAACTCCTCTTATTTTTCTTCCCTCCACCCCCCAACCCCAACCCTCATGGAAGACTTAATTTTAAACAAATATGTATGTGGACTGCTCTTTGCACCTGTGATCCCATGCCAGTATACTACTGCAGTGAATGACAGTCTTGAACTTCTAAGGAGAAAAAGTTCTGTGACAACCCAATTTTCTAGCATAGTGTTGACGGCATATTGGATAGAGATCTGAGGATTTCTTGACAGAACATGTTTGGATCAGCTTTCTTACAAGCTGTCATAGGGCTATGCCACCCAGTGAGATATGTTATGCCTGTTGGAATCCAGCTACCTAAATAATTACAAGGCTACTGATATTGAATTTTAATAAACTTTTGAAGATCTTCTCCAGAAAAATGCTGGTATCTAAAAAGCTAAAAAGTTTATCTAAGACCCTCAGGTCTACATTGGAATAAAGCATGACTGAAGGATTTAAATGCAAGCCAAATGACCACACTGCTCAGCTGTTGAAAGTGATGAGAAGTGCCATCCGTGGAACTAAGACTGGAGGAACTAAGAAGTCTCTAGTCATTGCTGTCTCTGATCAAACAATGATTTGGCCTTCAAGATCAGCAGAGCCCTGAAAACCCAAATCTTAAGTAATTGTTCTGTCCTTCTATGGCATAGAAAACCAATACTACCACCCCTGCCCAAAGCTGGTTAAATTTGGGTATAAAAATGGAAGAGAGGGAGGGACGGAGGAAGGAAGGGAAGGAGAAAGGTGGCAGGAAGGAGGATTGTCTAAAAGAAAAACTTACATTTGGTAAAGTCAGGAAAAAAATTGTCCATTTTACAACGAAAGCTAGATGGGTAGAACTTTAAAAGCACGGGTGTAAAGATCTCTCAGGACACAATTCTGAGCAGGTTAAGATGAGACTTCCAGAGTCCCATCCCCAATATGCAACAAATTCTACTAGTTCTCTTTTTAAATTTCTGATACCCCTTCCAAATATATCTGTGGATCATGGCTGATTGTGACACTTCTGGTAATATTACATAAAAATTGAGTTTTTATATCAAGTGATAAAATCCTGCCAAATTCATAGCAATTGCTTCTGCCTCACTTAGACAAAAGCTCAAAGGAAAAGAAGCCAAACCCCCAAAGTTAACCTTTCTATGTTTTTATTCTTCCTGGTTTTATGGTATTTTAGTGCTTATAAGACAAAAACACAGTCATTTATTAAATAGAACACTCATATCTCAGAACTTTAAGAGGAGAGGGTTGGAGAAACACCTCGGATAAAAACAAATCCCACCTTACAAATATGAGCTCTCCTTCTAGGGAAGAATTCAATCTGCCCAGCCCATCTGCATAACATGCTTTGTCTCTGGGACTAAACATATGACAACATATTGAACACATGTCACTTGATGGTATTGGTCAGGTGCTGCCGATTCAGCACTGATTCAAAGTCATCCCTGCATAACAAAACACAATAATGCCTGGTCCTTTGTCATCTGTTTATTGGGGGGGTGGGGGGGCATCCCTCCTTTGTCATCTTTTAATACTTCTTATGCTTGATCCTATAGCTGCAGCCACTATATTAATCCATCTTATTAAGGGGCTTCTTTTTTGCCGACTCTCCAGTTTACTAAACAGGTTATCTTTCTTCAGGGGCCATTCCAAAGTACATGAGATAAGGTCTTGCCACCATCACTTCTTTTTTTTTTGGGGGGGGGCATCATTGCCCTCTGGTGGTCGTAGGAGCTAGCCAGCGCTGCTCCTGAGAGCCGCCACTAGATTTGAACTGCCAAGCCCGCGGGCCGCAGTCCCGCACTCAACCACTTACTCCACCAGGCCTCAGCCCCAACCATCATCACTTCTAAGAAATATTATGGCTGTACTTTTTCCAATCGTGGTACTTTTAATATTCTTTATCAACACCATAATTCAAATACATGCATTTCCCCCCGCAGTTTCCCTTATTCGTTTTCCAGCTTTCAAATGCACGAGGTGGCTGAAAATAGCATGACTTGGGGAAGGTACTCCTTCATCTTCAAAGTACCACCTTTGATCTTTAAAACTTTAAGGAGATCTTTTATAACAGATTTACCCAGAACATCATTTGTGTAGTTTCTTCACTGCTGCTTCCAAGAACATTGATTTCGAAGCCAAGCAAGACAAAACCCTTGACAAATTCAACCTTTTCTCTGTTTTTCATGATGTTACCCATGGTCTAGTCGTGAGGATTTTGATCTTTTTTGCATTGAGTTATAATCTGTACTGACAGCGGCAATCCTTGATCTTCAGAGCAAATGCTTCAGGTCCTCTTCATCTTCAGTAAGCAAAGGTATGGATCTGCATATCACAGGTTAAAAAGCCTTATTTCCATCCTCATGCTGCATTATTTATTTAGTCTAACTTCTCCGATTACTTACTTACCATACAGATGAAAGAACAGAGTGAAAGGACTCAGCCAACGCACAGCTTTCCTGATTTAAAACCAGGCTGTATTTCCTTATTTTGTTTGTCTCTTGATAGAGGTACCGATTTCATATGAGTACAATTAAGTGTTCTTAGAATTTCCATTATTCACAATGTTATCTATAACTTGATAAGATTCATAGGATCAGTAAAACGCAGTTAAACAGCTCTCGCTATTCTCCGTTTTCAGTGAAGATTCATCAGAGAGCAGACATATCCCTAATTCCACATCCTCTTCCGGATCCACCTTAAATTTCTATCAGTTTCAAGTTATTTCACTATTGCAATTATCTTCAGTAAAATTTTTATTTGTATATGATATTATTGTTTGACGATAGCCTTTCTTTGGAATGGGTCCAAATATAGATCATTTCAAGTTGATCGCTTCCAAATTTATGGTGGCTTGCCCATTGCTGTGATGCTGGAAACTAGGCCCCAGCATTTCAAATACCAGCAGAGTCACTCGTGGTGGACCAGTTTCAGCTGGGCTCCAGACTAAGACAGACTAGGAAGAAAGATTTGATCATTTCCTTTTAAAACATTGGCCAGTAAAAACCTGATGGGTTCACTAGCTGGGTATTAAAACACACATCACTGATTGAAGGTTTTCTGCTTCTGCCCATTTTCAAAGAGTTTTCTTAATGTGGTATGGAATTTTTTAAATCTTCAGGATTTTGACTAAAAGCAATTCTCTCTACCCATAGTGTTTCAAAGGGTTGTAATGTCCTCTATTAAAATTATTAGTTCTACAATAAGTCATGTTTATATAAGCATATTCATTATATACTTTTATTAGGCTCAAATTTCTAATTAACCTATAGGTAAGGCCCAAATGATTAAATTGCGTTACTGAACAGAATGAATGTTACCAACCTTAATAATATAAAAACAATATAATTAATAAAAAATATGAAGGAGGAACTGAAAAGAAGAAACCAATAGCTAACGCCCAAAGATGGGAAATTGGGAAGTACAATTATATTACTTAAACTACAAAAACAGTGACCAGAATGACTAAAGAATTACTATGTATCATTAGGGATTCTATAAAACAAATTTAAAATATCCATATAGAATGTTATGGATAATTAAAAATAATGCTAAAATAATTAGATAATTCTGTATATGTCATGGAGTCTAGGTAGCATAATGGGTACGAGTTGGGCTACTAACTTGAGGTTATCAATTTGAAATGACCAAACACTCAGTGGGAGAAATATGAGGGTTTCTTTTCCTGTAAAGATGAGACCATTTCAGAAACGCACAAGGACAGTTCTACCCTGCCCTATGGGTTGCAGTGAGTCAGAATTGACTCAATAGCAGTGAGTTGAGTATTTTTTATGAAGAAATATGTACATGATTTAATACTGGGTAAAACAATAAGCTAAAGAACAGTTACCTCTTTATGCATGTGTACATATATTGAATATGTACATGGAAAAAACTGAAATTGTGTCAGAGAAGAAGAAAAATCATCTCTATATAATGTATCTATGGAGTATTAAAAATTATTTAGGATTATTGTTTTCTTGGGGAAAATTAAGTAAAATCAAGATGCACCCACTAAAAGAAAAGATAACATTGCAGAAGAGATTGAGATTCAAGTCAGCAATAAGGACAACTCATTTAAAGTTTTCCTCCTACACTCTGTAATCCAGATGAACCATGAAATCTCACAGAGAAAGCTAATTTTGTTTTTATAGTCTCTTCTTTTTGAAATATCCTCCCAGTTGCTAAATCAAAACAAGACCAATACTTTTTTCCTGGGTTAATATCTAATTGTTGCTTGTCTTCTCTTTGCTTTTCAAATAGACACTGCTTTATGCCACTTAGGGCTTTCAATTTTCCATTCCACTCAATGAAAGACATGCTGAGAATATGGGCACTGTGCTTATTTGTGTAAGAAGTTAGTTTTCTCACAAGATCCTGGCTCTCTTTTTCTAGCACAGCTCTTATTCCAACCAAGCCATCTTTCTTTTCACCCCCAGCCACTGCAACTTCCTAGATCAGCAGCGGGGCACACTGTTCTCTCTATCCCCACCATGCAAGTCAAAGCACAGCCAGGGAGGTGGCCCCAAGTAAAACATATGACAAGAAAGTCAGCTACTTGTCTGATTAACAACAACAAAAAAGGTTGCTGGGGGATCTTGGTGACCTTATTGGGCTAAGCATGCATGCACTTATGTTTACAGGAAGATACAGCTTGCTTATCTCTCATGACTTTTTAAAGAGTAATTAAAACTTTCATGATGCCAAGTCCCTTCCACCTCTAGGAATCAAAGAACCAAAAACAAATTTAAACCAGACCTGCTCTATTTTTATACAATGGAAGGGTTCAAGATGAAGCATGGGGGGGAGGGGGGGAAATATTCTTTTTGCCTTATTTTATTTATTTATTTTTAATAAAGGTTTGATTCAGGTCTTCCAGAATGCCCATTTGGAGTTTTCAATTTTGAGTCCACAGATGTGGGATCCCATGTGTGCCCTCATACTTTTATTTTAAGAGTCTCTACCTTTTTTATTCTTTTTTTTTTTTTAATAATTTTATTAGGGGCTCTTACAGCTACTACAACATTCAGTACATCATTTATATAAAGCACATTTGCACACATGCTGCCACATATATTTCCAAACATTTCCCACTTAAGCCCTTCTCATACTTTTTTTTTATTAAATTAAAAATGTTGGTTTGGATTTCCAGAGCATTCTGGCTTATTAGGGCTTGAATACTGGCCAACTGGTGCTGGCAATGTGGGGGTCTCCAGTAAAAAGATCCACATACCCCCTCTTTGTCCCAGTTTCCAATTTAGATTTGAAGAAATATTACCATATTTTGCTTGTTTGCGCTTGTTGAAATGGTCTCAAAGGTTTATCTTCACTTTTCTAGTATCATAAAAAAAATAAAACTCAGATGATCATTTTCTGTCCCTCCCCATCTTCATTTCTGGATTTAAAGTTATTCCAAATCTTGTTGTTTCCCCTTGAGGATGATATTCCTGCTTAGAGAAGCCAAAGCACAGAGAGAACTGTAGGGCTGGCCCCACTATGAGATATGATGTGCTTCACTGACCCAAAGCACGATGGGGGACAAAACTGGAGACACAATGTGGGAATTGCAACTGATCTGACCCCACCACACTGAGGCAAAAGAGAAACACAGCAACAAAGTCCCCAGGGAATACCAAAAATAGACTTTGGGGCCAGGGTGTAGCACCCCTTCCAACTCGACCAGAAAACATTCCTAAAGATCAACTAACAGACCTTGAACTATTTACAAGCTTTTTTTTCTTTCTTTCTTTCTCTCTCTCTCTCTCTCTCTCTCTCTCTCTCTCTCTCATTTTCTTTTTGGTCTTTGTTTTGTTGCTGCTGTTGTTGTTTTGTTTTGCTCTTATTGTTTGTGCGGGTCTATCAAGATTAAATAGATGGGATAAACAATCTGGAGGAGAAAACAACAGGATTGATGGTTTGGGGGAGACACAGGTGAGGGGGAGGCAGGGGAAAAGAAAGCAAGTGTTAACAAACCCAGGGACAAGGAAACAACACGATCCAAAATTGAGGGTGTAGGAGGCCTGGGAGGGCTTGATCAAGGGACATGTAACTAAGAGGAATTACTGAAACCCAAATAAAGACTGAGCATAACTGTGGGACAAGAGGAAAGGAAAAGGAAATGGAATAAAGAAGAAGTAGGCAAAGGACATTTATAGAGGTCTAAATACAGGCATTAAATACAAGCATAATATCTCTATATATGATGATGGGGAAATAGATCTATGTGCACATATTTATAGGTTTAGTGTTAAGGTAACAGATTGGCATTGAGCCTCTACTCAACTAGTCCCTCAATGAAAGAACACTTTGTTCTATTCAACTGGTATTCCATGATGCTCACCTTCCCTACATGATCGATCACTGAAGACAAAGTGGTTACATAAGCAAATGTAGTGAGGAAAGCTGATGATGCCCAGCTATCAAAAGATATAGCAAAGATATAGCATCTGGGGTCAAAAAGGCTTGAAGATAAGTGAGCAGCCATCTAGCTGAGAAACAAAAAAGCCCACATGGAAGAAGTCCACCAACCTGTGTGATCACAAAGTGTTGATGAGATCAGGTATCAGGCATCAAAGAACAAAAAAATAACATAATTGTGAATTGGGGAGGGGAAGGAGTGTGGAGTGGAGACCCAAAGCCCATCTCTAGGCAGAGAAGGGTCACAGGGAGGAGGCAAGTCAGTCAGGGTATAGTATAGCAACGATGAAACACACAACTTTCCCCTAGTTTTCTAATGCTTCCTCCCCACCACCAACTATCATGATCCCAATTCTACCTTATAAATCCAGCAAGACAAGAAGATGTACACTGGTACAGATAAGAGCTGGAAACACAGGGAAAACAGGACACAAGAAACCCTCAGGACCAGTGGTGAGAGCAGTAATACCAGGAAGGCAAGGGAAAGGTGGGGGAGAAAAGGAAAACCAATCAGAAGGATCTACATATAACCCCCGCCCTGGGGGACATACAACAGAAAAATGGGTGGAGGGAGATGTCGGACAGTGTAAGGCATGATAAAATAATGATAATTTATAAATTATCAAGTGTTTGTGAAGCAAAGGAAAGGGAGGGGGGAAATGAGCTGATATCAAGGGCTCAAGTAGAAATAAAATATTTTGAGAATGAAGATAGCAACAAATATACAAAAGTGCTTGACACAATGGATATATGTATGGATTATGATAAGAATTGTAGGAGCCTTCAATAAAATGATTTTAAAAAGAAAAAAGGAGTTACAGTCTTTGAAATCCACCAGGGAACTTTTAACCTACCCTATGGGTTCCAGTGGGGTCATAAGTACAGGTTGTAGCAAAAGAGTTTTTGAAAAGCATCATAAATGATTTACTAATTTTCCCAGTTGTTAGTGGCATAAAGTATCAACTCCTCAAAGAAATATCTTGACACAGGGGTAAGAAGAGGAACAAGAGAGATGAGGCAGAAAGAGGCAGCCCAGAAATGCAGCTTTCCCAGGAGAACAGCCAAGCTAGGACAGAAGCAATTACTAATGTGTCAGAAGTGATTCCAGCCCGAGGACACTAGGCCAGATTCTCAGTCCTGTTGCTGGAAACCAAAAGGTCTTTGACCAAGAATAGGGATGTGGACAGTGGCAGCTTTTAGAGAAGGCAGCAGAGTAGTGCAATTACTGCTTTTTATCCATGGATCCTAGCTAATGTGAGATTGAAGACATCACTTGAGGTCATTCTGCTTGCCAAAAAGAGCATTCAATATCACTACTTGGATCAATACCAGACACGTGGCAAACTCATCCTGCCGGCTGAGAGGCGAGAGAGGAGGGATGAGGAGGGAGAATGTTATTCGTTCAGCCTCTTTTATTAATGTAACAAAAGTATCTTGACACATTTCCCAGAATGAGTCATAATCTCTGCCCCCTCTAGTTATTTCCATTCCAAGCCTGTGCATGTTTAAAGCTTTTATAACCGACTTCCCTCTTCTTCTGTGTCTTCCATCAGATCGCCTGCTTCCCATGACTTGACATTAACAAGTTTCAGAAGGAAGAAACCTGTTGCCTCTTCATCAGAGCAGGAGCTGTGTGAAGACAGAGCCAGCACAATGCAATAGCAAGAAGAAGAGTGCCCATCGCACCCTGTACCCCCATGCTGCAAATCTCAGGGAGTCTTCCCTCAATCCCATTTCTCCTTACTTCCATGGGTTTAAGTTTGGAAACAGACAGATCCTAATTAGCCTTTGCAGTGTGCTTATTAAATTTTCACTTTATATAAAGGTATGGATGTATCTTTCAAGAATAGTTCCTTTCCTCTGTTTCTTTCAGCCTTTGGACATGGTGAACTGAGACTAGACTTAACTCATGTACCTTAAACAAATAGAAATAATAGGCAAAAAAAAGATAGAAAGAAGGTTTTTTAAACAGGGACCATGCAACACAACACAGTGATCACTAAGATAGGAGGCCCCAGAAAATCTCCAGACCACAGCACATGAAAGAAGGAAATCCAAATAGTGCTGCATCCTCACAGGCTTAAGAAGGCAGAGGTCAGAGTCTGGGGAGAAGGGGGGCTAGGACTTGTGAGACAGGGCACAACAGAAAACAATACTGGAGGTCAGAGAAGAGCCTTATGACTTCAGCTGAGAAGTGACTGCACATATGTGTGAGGACACTAAAGCCTGGGAAATGCCAACAGCAACAATACAAAAGAAGTCAGCAGAGCCAAAAAAGAAGTCACTAAGAGCTCACATCGGGCCAGCAACAGCTCATGTTCTCACCAGCCAGACCAGAAAGACTTCCTACCATACATGGCAAGGCAGAGCAGCACCCTCAGAAGAAAAATACCTTGATGGTAGTCCAAATTAGCCTGAGTCTCTTCAAGACTTGCACCAACAAATCTTGAGAGCAAGCCTTTGCAAAGAATCAAATTAATTCCAGGTGTCTTACTGCATTCCAGAAAAAGTCGAAAAATTTTAAAGGGAGGAAAAGAAACCCAACACATTATACTGTAATATTTGCAGTGTCTGTCATCCAATAAAAATACCAGGAATCTGCTGATAAAAACAAAGAACAAAATGACCACTGAAAACCTTACAGATCGCAATTTAACTCTGACAGCCATGGGGTCACCATGAATCAGAATCAACTAAAGAGCAACTGGAAAACATGCACACATACAAAGGGACTATCACCAAGAACAAGCTCAACCACTAGACGTAGTCACCACCAAGTTAATGCTAGCCCATGGAGACTCTATTATAGCCCATGCAGGCCATAATAGAACAATGCTCCATGGGACTTTCAGGGGATGATTTTCCATTTGTAGATTGCCAAACCTCTCTTCAGAGGTGCCTCTGGGGGTACTTGAACTTCAGCCTTTAGATTAGCAGACATGCGCCTCAATGAGAACCTTCAAGGGTCTCTAATCAATAGAAACAGGTCAAAAAATAAGCCAAACAACAACAAAAACCTCATGGAATTAGAGATAAGGGCATTAAAACAGCCATCATGGATAATAAGTTCCATAGGTTCCGGAAAGCATGGCAATGATAAACAAAGAAAAGGAAGATACCAATAAATTTTAAGTATAAGTTAGATAAGGGTAACAGCAAGATATAATCCATAGGAGAAAAGATTGGTGAGATAGTTAATGGTTGTGGTGCCAACCTGATCGATAAACACATGTGAGCTTGAGTGAAGGGCAGAGAGAGAAATGCTCAGGTCTCTTGCTTGGTGATGGCCAATCCAGTGTGCACTGCCTTAGCCAGGTCCCTGCTTCAGCTGGCAAGGCTCACATCCTGCAAGACATCCCTGAGGAGAAGCCACATGGACCTACCCCAGTGCAGCCCTGGGTCCTGGAACAGCCGTGTGGAAACTCCTGCCAGCACGGAGATGCTTACACGTTCACTGATTCAGCATTCCTCATGCAGTTAGCATCATTGCGTGTGTTTTGTGAGATGGAGGCAAGAGTTGGTCTTGGACACATGGGCTGCTGTTGGACTTGTGGGCTTGGACAGCATTGAGTTACGATGTTTTCTTGATGTGCACTTAGACTGTATAAAAAATTCTCTCTTATACATGTGAGCTTCTGTAGATTTGTTTCTCTAATGTACCCAGACTGACACAATTGGTATACTTGAAGATTTGGCAAACGAATATATGCAAAATGAAGCAGAGTAAAAATGCTGAAAAGAGAAAGAAATACAGCATATATGAGCTGTTGGACAATATCAAGCTGTCTGAAAATGTGACTTTGAATCCTAAGTATTATTTTATGTTTTATTCAGTTTTAAGTAATTCATGTAGTTTAGAGCCAATGAGCCTAAGAATAATTAGCTGCATTAGATCTTATAACACTAATAAGATAATTTGAAAATTTTACGTATTTCATTTAATATATGATGAGATCCATCTTAGTATTTGTTTCCAGTAGAAGTTTTTCTCTATTTATTATTATTACATATTTTAATATTTAAGCCAATTCCTCTAAACACTCTAAGACTTGAAATGTTAACCAATGTTTATTCCAAATTCTGAGATGTCTCTGTTCTGATAATAGGTAAACATATGACAAATATCTCAGAAAAAATCTTGTTTATATATATGCAACTTTTTTTATTCATTCAGAAAATATTTATTGAATGCTTATTGTGTGCAGCATACTAGTGAAAGCACAGTAAGCAAGACATTAAATTAAATACATTAAATTGTTTCCTTTGCTAGCTTATGTCGATATGGGAAGCAGTAAGTTAAATACATACACAATGAAAGCAACAACAACAAGTTATATTCACACTCATGGAAATTATACTAAGTGTGCTAGTCTGGGTAAACTAGAGAAACAAATCCACACAAACTCACGTATGTAAGAAAGAGTTATATATAAACGGTAACTGCACATTAAGAAAGCATCCCAACTCAGTGATGTCCAAGCCCATAAGTCCAACATTAGCCCTATGTCGGACACCTATCTAAAAAGTCCTCCTCAATCTCACAAAATACAAGCAACGATGCCGCCTGAAGAACAAAAGCCAAATCAGTGAGTGTGCAAGCATTCCAGTGCTGGCAGGGGTCTCCACACAGTTGTGCTGGCACCCAGGGCTGCATCAGGGTAGGTCTACATGGCTTCTCCACTGGGATGACTTGCAGAAAGTGAGCCTTGCCAGCTGAAGCTGGGAACTGGCTAAGGCAGCAGCACCCTGGTCCAACCATCAGAGAGCAAGAGACCCGAGAGCCAGAAAAGTGAGACTCACTGAGCCACTTATTTCTCCGCTCTTCATTTATGTAATCCCACATATGTTTTTCAGGCAGGTTGGCACAATAAACCTTAACTATCTCACTAAGGAAGAAAGACAATGAACAAACTTGGAAAGATACATAATATTATATCAGGTTATCATGATTAAGAGAGAAAAGATTGAAGTTGTCAAGAATTTCACTCTTAGATCTACAATCATTGGCCATGGGAAGTGCCATCAAGAAATCAAGGGAAATAGCTCATTGAATAAATCTGCTACAAAAGATCTCTATAAAGCATTTTTTAAAAGATGTAGTTTTGAAAACTCAGGTACCCTTGACCCAAGCCATGGTACTTTCATTTGCCTCATAAGCCATACAATGAAAAATAGAAGAACTGATGCCTTAGAATTAGGATGTTGATAAAGAATATTGAAATTATTATGGACTGCCAGCAAAACCAACAAATCTGTCCAGGAGAAGTACAGCCAGAATGTTTCTTTGAAGAAAGGATGGTGAAACTTTGTCTCACATAGTTGGACATGTCATTAAAACAGACCAGTTCTTGGAAAATAAATACATTATATATACTAAAGGTCATGGCCAGTAAAAAAGAGGAAGACCCACAGCATAATGTAGGACACCGTGGCTACATTGGGCTCAACCATAATAAATTGTGGGAATGGTGCATGACTGTGCAGTTTCATTCTGTTGTACAAAGGGTTGCTATGGATTGGAACCAATTTGATGGCACCGAACAACCACTCCCACCATAGAGTAGATTGGTGAGGAAAACTCACACAATTACCTTGGTAAATGCTAGAAAAGTATTCAAAAGAATTCATCGCCCAGTTCCATTATCTGTTCTTTTTTCCCCACCACATCCTTTTTCTTGGTTCTTAAGAAAACTACAGCATTTCTCTTAAATTTAAAAGAATCTAATAAAAATTACAGAAAATATCATATTCAACAATGAAATATTGTCCAAATTTTCATTAAGATAAAGGACAAAGAAAGTTCGCCATAACAACTAGGACTCAACACTGAATCAAACGTATCAAAAACTGATTTATAGCATGTTATAAGAGCTATAAAAGGTCCCAATAAAATTATTAAAAAGAAAACATTATGTATGATTTAGAAATATTTATATATGACAAAGGGGAAACAGATCTATATACATATATTTATAGGTTTAGTATTAAGGTAGCAGATGGACATTAGGCCTCTACTCAAGTACTCCATCAATGCAAAAACTTTGTTCTATTCAACTGGCATTCTATGATGCTCACCTTCCCTACACGATCACTGAAGACAAAGCGAGTGCATAAGCAAATGTGGTGAAGAAAGCTATCAAGAAATCAAGGGAAATAGTGCTCGGCTATCAAAAGATATAGCATCTGGGGTCTTAAAGGCTTGAAGATAAACAAGTTGCCATTTAGCTGAGAAGCAACAAAGCCCACATGAAAGAAGCCCACCAGTCTATGTGATCATGAGGTGTTCACATGATCAGGTAGCAGGCATCAAAGACTCAAAACAAAAAAAAAAAATCACATAATTGTGAAAGAGGGAGAGTGTGGAGTGGAGACCAAAGCCTACCTATAGGCAATTGGACATTCTCTTCCAGACGGGTCACAGGGAGACGAGTCAAGGTGCAGTATAGCACCAATAAAACCTATGACTTTCCTCTAGTTCTTTAAAGCTTTCTCCCTTCCATCCATGCCCCATCCCTACCCTCATCATGACTGCAGTTCTACCTTACAAATCTGGCTAGACCACAGCATGTACACAGGTACAAATAAAAGCTGGAAACACAGGGAATCCAGGACAGATGAAGTCCTCAGAAACAATACTGATAGTAGTGATACCAGGAAGGAAAGGGGAAGGTGAAGGGAAGAAAGGGGAAACCAATCACAATGATCTACATATGACCTCTTCCCTGGGCATGGACAACAGAAAAGTGGGTGAAGGAAGGCTTCTGTCAATATAAGACATGAAAAAATAACAATAATTTATAAATTATCAAGAGTCCATGAGAGAGGGAGGGTGGGGGAGAAAGGGGAAAAATAACAAACTGATACCAAGGACTCAAGTAGAAAGAAAATGTTTTGAGAATGATGAGAGCAAAAAATGTACATATGGGCTTGACACAATGGATAGATGTGTGAATTGTGATAAGCATTGTACTAGCCCGCCAACAAAATGATTTTTTAAAAAAATCAGATGTACTGACATAAGAAATATAGTGTACTCCCAGATGGAAAAACCATACACTTTAGAATAAAAATTTAAAAAGCAGTGTATTGACCACCCAAAAGAATAAAAACCAGGGCAGAGCCCTGGTGGTGTAGTGGTTGTGTGCAGGACTGCAGCCCACTGGGATGGAGGTTCAATTCCAGCAGTGCGACTGGGCCTCCTACTCCCACCACCAGAGAGCAATGATGCAAAAAAAAAAAAAAAAAACAAGAATAAAAACCATGACTATTTGAGAGGGGGAAACTGTCTTGGGGAAATTTTCTAAAAACTCAAAAACATTATCTCGAAATACTGTATCAAACCACCCATATTTTAACAAAACAAATAAACTTTAAATATAAGTGAGGTCTAAAAATACTTTTTAGAAGAAAATTCAGTCCCTCAGAAGCAACAAAGCAACAAAGCCCACATGGTAGAAGCAAACTAGTTTGTGACCACGAGGTGTCAAAGGGATGTTATCAGACTTCAAAGAACTAAAAATCATAACATTACATGTCCACCTCCCGATATATCGCTGACGACAAATGTGAGCATGAGCTAATGTGGTGATGTAAGCTGATGGTGACTGGCTATCAAAATATATAGCACCTGGGGTCTTAAAGGCTTGAAAGTAAACAATCTGCCATCGAGCTCAGAAGCAACAAAGCTCACATGGAAGAAGCACACCAACCAGTGACCACTAATACCTGAATATCAGGCACCAAAGAACTAAAAATTATATCATTATAAATGAGGGGGAGTGCACATTGGGCATCCAAAACCCATCAATAGGTGAAGTGACATCCCCTTACAGAGCAGTCATAGGAAGGAGATGAGCCAGTCAAGGCATAGTGTGGTAGTGTGGCAACAATGGAATATGCAACTTTCCTCTAGTTCTTTTTTTTTCTTTTTTTACACTCTGAGAGCAATATCTATTAATAAAAACTATGTCTTATACTTTACAGAGAAGCTAGTTAACAACAAAAGTATAATTGACCTTAAAATCCTCAGTGTGTCCGAGGCTTCCCGTCATCTACAGAATTCATTAAGTGTCCGCGGGTAGGGAGGGAAGGTAGTGGCTGGGCCACACACAACCCCAGAACACTACAGGAGCCCAGACCCACAGGTTGCCGAGAATGAGCGAACTCTCAGGTCTCCTTGAGAAGAAGTTCTGTCCTCCCAGTCCTGCGGCCCTATATTCCTCCCTCGTCCCCCTACATCCCTTCTCCCAGGGCAAGTCTGCCGCTTATCACGTGGAGAATCTGTTCTTGAAAGCTTCAGTCGTCTTGGCCATCATCTGGGCAATTTTCTTCATAGGCGGTTTTCTGGGATTGTAGGAAACAGAGCTGCTGACCGCTGGCACAAAGTGGGCACTGTTGGTGCTAGGGCCATCACAGGCTGGCTCCTCCGTGGGTGGGGTACAACTGTGGCTGTTGCTACTGTTGAAAAGATCCAGGCTGCTTCCGGTGAGGGCCGGGGCTGGCTTGATCTTGACTTTCTTCGGGCAGCTGCTCCTCCAATCCCAAACTTCTCCTGGCGCCTTCGGACGTCAAGAGGCGGCTTGGCCACCGAGTTGGCAAAGGCCATCTTTCCCTGCCAGCCTTTGGGCTTAGTGGCTTGTGCTGATGGGATGTTCTTCGTCAGCAGTGGAACCGCTGCTCTCGGGCATCCTGGGGCCTCAGGCACGTGTCCTGCCAAGACTCATACTCTCTGGGACTTTCGTCCTTAAAGTCTTGGTGAAAATGAATCTTCCATAATTGATCTGCATCTTCAATTAATACCTGATTGTACTCCTCGAGGTGGAACAGCTGATCCAGGGTGCACCGCTCCAGGGCGGGCTCCAAGATGGAGTACAGGTCACTGCCTAGTCGATGTTGTTCTTCAGCACCAGGATGCACTGCTGCTGCAAGGTCATCGTTTGGGTGAGGTGGGTGCCCTTGGAGCCAGAAGACACCTGTATCTTAGAGTTCATCCTGAGCCCGGTGAATGCAGCTTCTTCCTCTTCCTGGAGCCACGAGGGCACTTTTCGCTTTGGTGGCAGGGAGGACATATATTGAAGGGAAGGAAGTGGGCGGTAGATACAAGTGGGCTTGTATCATGGGCGATACCGGCACAACATGGCTGAAGACCTTGGAGGAGTCGGCTCCGGGCGGCTGCCCCTTCTCAGATCTGTGTTCCATCACAGTCTATGATTTCTGAACCCAGTCCACATGTTTACTCGTGCCTTTGACATCACTTTTTTAAAGCACTTTGCCTCTAAGTGCAGGGGCCGAGGGCTTCACGACCTACTTTTTTTCTCGTCCAGCTGGTCAGAGCGAAGGTGGGACACAAAAGACATGGTTGGCTGCTGCTCAAATTCGTCCTCCATGTATGCCTCCTCCGCTTTGGGGAGAAGGGCCCCCGAATTCCTGTCCTGATACGGAGCTTTGGGCTTCCCCTCCGGAGTCTTTCTATGGTTGGAAGCCCTCTCTGATTCTGTCCTCGCTTTGCTGAGCCCTGTCTGAGCTGCTGCGTTCCACATCTGTGTTTTGGCTTTTTAAGGTCAGCGACGGCAGCTGCCTCCGAGGGAGGCAAAGGCTTCTTCTTGGCACTGCCACCCTCTCTGTCCTTCTCTTTCCTGCCACCACTCCACGGTGGTTTCTCCCACAGGCCATCACCCGTCGGGTTGTCCTCTCTGGACCGGGCCTGGTGTGACTTCTTTCTCGCGGGATTGAGGCCTTCTCATCAACCTTAGCCTTCATGGGGGGCGGTTTCTCTTTGTAGGACTTGAGCCCCTTGCTCTGGCTCCCCTTCCCGTTACCGTGGAGCTCACCCACTGTGGCAGTCATGTACTTATGTTAATTTTATGATTGAAATGTGGGGGTGGAGTCTAGCTGCTAATCTGGAGGTAGCCGTTGAGTAGCCAGTGAGGCCTCTGTGTGGGCATGGCTTTCTCCTGGGACTTCTGGGAAATCTCGCGATATTTCCTTCATGAAGATGAGAAGCTATCTTCCCCAGTTGTTGGGAGTTAGTCTCAGAGGCAACGAGTCACAGAAAAGACAAGATGGCAGCCTCCGAAAAGCTGGAGGAGCTGGCGGAGAGACTACACCTCTGAAGTTGGAGTGGCATGCTGTTGATGGACCCTGACCCCTGGAAGCGAGGAGCCATGGAGAGACCCCTGCCAGTGCCAGGATTCTGCACCCACTGACCTGTAACTTTGTGAGTCGGAAGGAGACTTTGTAGACTGATTTTGGGCATATGGGTTAATATCGGACTTAAGACTTTGTACTGGACTGGATTGGGATGCCTTCTTAGTGTCACATTCCTTTTGTATATAAACCCTTTTCTTATGTCTATATGTGTGTCTTTGAAATTTGTTCCTCTAGTTTACCCGGACTGACACACCCACATACCGCTTGGTCCTGAAAAGCATGACCGTGGCCTTCCCCCAACTGCTGGTGCAGACCCGGGGGCTCGGGGATCTGTACAAGTCCACACTCAGCTGGGGAGAACTGGCAGGGGCTGTGATCGAAAGATTCGTGCTCTGAAGAATAAGCAGGGGAGACCGGGTGGCATCTCTCGAGACTATGGGGGGCTTTGTGAGGTCGCTCCAGTTCTGAGAGTGTTTTGTGTTTTTTCTGTCTATGCTTGGGGCTAAAGGATGGGCTACCCAAGACCTTCCAGATCTCCTGGTAGACCACCTCCACCTCCTCCTGGTAAAGGAGATCCCGGGGCCGCCTCCGGGAATTACTCCTCCCAAAGGCCTGTTCTTCGGGTTCTGTGCTCCGCTCCCCAGGGAACAGCTTCTTCCACTGGGCCACCAAGTCATGTTCATTTTTTCGCAAGCTATTTATGGTTTTCTCAACTACAGTCTCCACCAGAATATCGACTGTAATGGGCAAAGTGAGAGTTTCTTCAAGTATTTCAATATCTTCTTGGGGTCCGAGTTCCCGGCCAGGCGAGCCTGTAGTTTCTCCACAACTTGGAGCGCCAACTCCACCACCATAACTGTCACTGACACTGCCACCTTGCCAGAATTCTTTCCTTGGTTCTTAAATGTTTCCTACTCCAACCCCCACCCCCACTATCATGATCCTAGTTCTACCTGACAAATCCAGCTAGACCAGGGGATGTACATTAAAGCCGGAAACATGGGGAATCCAGGACAGATGATCCCTTCAGGACCAGCGGTGAGTGTGGTGATGCCGGGAAGGTGGAGTAGAAAGGGGTAACCAATTGCAGAGATCTACATATAACCTCCTCCCTGGGACACCAACAAGAGAGAAGTGGGTGAAGGGACACATTGGACAGTGTACGATATGACAAAATAATGACAATTTGTAAATGAATAAGGGTTCATGGGGAATTGGGGAGGGTGGGGAAATATGTTAAACTGATACTGGGGAACTGAGTAGGAGGATGTTTTGAGAGTAATGATGGCAACAAATGTGCAAATGTGGACTGCATACAGTTGATGTATATATTGATCATGTTAAGAGTTGGATGAGCCCCCAAGAAAATTATTTAGAAATAAAAAAATTAAAGAAAAGATCAGCATTAAAAGTGAAAACTTGAGGTTCATCCCTCTCATGTGGCCCTTCTGAGATGGACTGTCCAATTATCTTACAGATGGGTTTGAGTCGCCTTTACATTCACGCCCCTTCATATTGATATAACTATCCTCTAGTTCTTTATTATTTCCTCCCCTTACTGTTATGATTTTTATTTGTTTTACCTTAGTCACATAAGACTTGCATAAATTCATTTGTATATATAAGATTATTGGTACTTAAAAATCAAGATAGATAGCCCATCAGAAACAGTAACAGGTATAATGGGCCCCTGAGGATATGGGAAGGGGGAAATGGGAGGATGGGGTTGGGGACATGTTAGCATTGATGACTAGATAGCCCCACTATGGGACTGAACAACAGAGTTATATGTGATTGGATATATTAGATTATGTCCGATATGGAAAAAAGAAAAATAAATATTGTAAAGGAAAAAAACACAAGAAGTAAGGATACCTAGGGGGTAGGGTGAGAGAGGGAAGTGAGAAAGGGGAGCTGATATCAAGGAGTTCAAGAAGAAAGCAAATGTTTTTAAATGGATTGTGGTAACAATTGTACAACACCGCTTGGCATGATTGAACTATGGAATATTATATCTGTAAGAACTCCCAATAAAATAATTTTTAAGTGAGTAACTTTTACCAACACAGTCATAACCAAACAAGGTTTCTTAATTATCTAGTGGTACTATAGAAAAAATACCACCAATGAATGGCTTTCACAAATAAAAAACATTTTTTTTTGTTTTTTTGTTTTGGGCATCACTACTCTCCAGTGGTGGGAGTAGGAGGCCCAGCCCCACTACTGGAATTGAACCTCCGTCCCAGTGGGCCGCAGTCCCGCGCACAACCACTACGCCACCGGGGCTCAGCCCAAAAAACATTTTTTTCAGTTCATTTTTTTATAGGTGCTAAGTAGTTCAGACCTTGCAACTCTATGGACAGTAAAGCAAAATACTGCCTCGCTTGTGCCATCCTCACACCACTTGCTGTGCTACACCCATTATTGTAGCTACTGTGTCAATCTATTTCACTGAGAGTTTTCCTGTAGTCTACGTTTATACCAAGCATGGTGTCCTTCTGAAAGAATAGGTTCCTCCTGATAACATGCCCCAATTATGTGAGACCACTTCTCATGATCCTCATTTCTAAAATGTATTCTGTCCAGACTTCTTCCCAGACAGATATGTTCTTTCTTCTGTAAGTCCATGATATATATTCAGTATTCTTTACCAACATGAAACTAAAAAGCATCAGTTCTTAGGTCCTCCTTTTTTTATTCATGGTCCAGCTTTGTCATTCATAGAAGTTGATTTGATACTACTGCTAGGGCTAGGGTCAGAGTGAAATCTTTGCTTTTGAACACTTGAAAGAATTCTTTTGCAGCATATTTGTTCAGCTCTATAGGCTGTTTTCTTTCCTGACTACTGGTGGTCCATTTGTGAAGATTATTTATTTTGAGATGAAATCTGTATTGAAGGTTTTAGCCTTTGATCTTCATCAGTAAGGGCTCAAGTCCTCTTCACTTTCAGTTAGCGAAGTTATGTTATGTCTGTATCACCAGCTTTTCATGGCCTTCCTCCTATCCTGATGCCGTGTTATTCTCTATATAGTTCAACTTCTCAGAGTATTTGCTCAGTATATAGACTGAATCAGTAGTGAAAAGATACCACTGACATGTACCTTTCCTGATTTTAAATCATGTGGTATCCTCTTGTTTTGTTTCGATGACTGCCTGTTGGTCAATGAATTAGATTCCAGTGAGCAAGAGTAAATGTTCTGGAGTTCGCATTCTTTGCAATGTTTCTATAATGTACAGTGAAACCCCAGACCTCGACACTAATCCATTCTAGAAGGAGCACTGAGATTCAAGGCAGTCGACTTCTGAATCAATTTTTCCCATATAAAATAAATAAAGACAGATTAATCCGGTCTCAGCCACCATGTTTTTACTCTAACCTTGCTTTTTAATAGAAAACATTACACATAAATTTCAAAGTAGTTAAATAACATAATTTAAATAAGAAATACGACATTAAAAAGTTTTTAACTACAGTATGACTCATACTTTGAAATTTATGAGGATATGGATGTGGAGAGAAGGTACAGAGAGAGAGTCATCGTTTGGAAGGGGAATCCCCTTCCATAAAATCAACTGGTAGATGTTTTTCAGGAGTTTTTATCCCCTTCTTTGCCGTTTTCCACTAGGACCTGGCGGACTTTCTCTAAAAAATAATCCATCTAATGTGGTCTGCTCTTGGAATTGCCTTAACTGTTTTCTAAAATGGCTTACCAAAGTATCATCAACAATATTGATAACATAGTTAATCCAGTCCCAATCATGATATCTTTTCAAAGAACTCTCTTAGGACCAATGTTTTTTTTTTAATCTAAAAACAATGCAAAAGCAAAAAAAAACTAAGAAAATTAAAGCAAAACACTTGGAACACCGTCACAAGAGGTTTAGCCAATGCATACTAACAATGCCAACAAACACCAAGTGACCAAAACAGGAACTGCTTTGGTTTACAAACATTTACATGCAGTGGATCGAAGACAGATGTTTTGTCCAAGGTCTGAAGCAAAATTTTCTTGACATTTCACGTTAAAATCTGATTATGTTGAGTACTGATGTGGCCAAGTACCAAGGTTCTACTGTATTATGATCCACACAATTGGGTGCCTTTGCATAGTCCATGAAACAAAAGAAAATACTTTTGGGGGGTTCTTTGTTTTCAGAAAACAGGTCTGAAGTCACCGGTAATATCCCTCAACCCACACCCTCTTCTAAATTGGGCTTAACTTTCTAGCAGCTCCCTGTGCAACCATTTTAAAACCGCCTTTCTCTCACTGGCATGAAGTCACTGCCCACTCATTCATAGCGACCCTACTGGGGGTTTCCAAAACTATTTACAAAAGCAAAAAGCCTTGTCTTTCACCTAAGGAGAAGCTAGTAGGTTTGAACTGCAGACCATACAGATTTCAGGCCAACAGAGAACCACTACACCACTAGCACTCCTCTTTGTTTATTCAGCAACATTTTACTTGCATGTGATATTAATGCTATGTTCAATGATTTCTACATTCTACTGGGTCACTATGGCAGTCACCTAATCTGGTGTCAGTTTGAGGATTACGAGCATAGGGGTGGAGTCTAGCCTGTCAATCTGGACATGGCCAATGAAACCTCCGTGTGAGCATTACCTTCTCTGAGAATTCTGGGAAATCTGGTACTTCCGTCTTGGAAGCAGGAGACACTCTCTTGCCTGCTTGAGACTCTCTACTGACAAGACTTACCTCCTGTGAGACAGTCCTGAGGAGAAGTCACATGGAACTACCCTAGTGCTCTGAGTCCGCATGGATGCAATCCGACCTCTGAAGCTGGAGAAGCCACAGAGAGACCGCTGCCAGTGCTGGGATGTTTACAGCGCCACTGGTTTGTGATCATTCTGCATTTGGCATCGTTGCATGTGTTTCGTGAGCCTCAAGAGGACTTTATAGATTGGTATAGGATATATGGGCTAATATCAGACTTATGGCCTTGGGTTGGACTGACTTGAAATGTTTTCTTAATGTACAATTACCTTTATATAAAACTCTTTCTTGCATATGTGTTTATGAATGTGTGCTGTAGTCTACCAAGACTAATAAAGTCTTTGGAATGAACACAAATATGATTGTCTTCTAGTCAACAAGCCAGGTAGCTGATCTGACATTACTTGACATGCATGAATGAGTTCTTCCAACATTGAATATCTGTTGAAACATTTCAATTTATATTCTGTCAATTCTTGGACTCATGGTTTTCACTAATACTTTCAGTGGAGTTTTGTCCTTTCACGTAATCAGTTCTTGATCATATACTACCTTCTAAAATAGTTGGATCTCAACCAATTCCTTTGGGCATCCTAACTCGATTCTTTCCATTCTTCTTTTGATGCTTCCTGCATCATTCAATATTTAATTCAAGGACTGAAGGCTCCAATTCTTTCTTCGGATTTTAGCCTACTCTGTTTTTTAAGTTTGAAAAATTCCATGCATGTTTTTTCCTCTAAGGAGGTCTCATTAAAATGTCCAAATTCAAGCTATTCTATATTCAAATGGCATATGTGTCTGTGAAAGGTAGACAATGAATAAGGAAGACCTGAGAGAAATTGGTACATTTGAATTATAGTGTTGGCAAAGAATATTGGAAGTACAGTGGACTGCCAGAAGAACAAACAAATCTATCTTGGAAGAATTCAGCCAGCATGCTTCTTGGAAGCGAGGTTAGCAAGACTTTTGAGGCTGGCTCATGTAATTTGGACACTTTATCAAGAGAGCAATTAGTCCCTGGAAAAGGAGATCATGCTTGATAAAGTAGAAGAGCAATGAAAAAAGAAGATTCTCACCAAGATTGACTGACAGAGTACTGGAACAATGGCTCCAGCTGAACGATTGTGAAGAGTTTCATTCTGTTGTACATGGGGTTGCCCTGTGCCAGAACAGAGGGAATGGCACTTAACAACAACAAAGCCTTATTAGCATAACGAGTCCCAAATAGGATTACAATCAAAGGTACAGTGTTTAGAATTTACAACCCATCTATTGTGGGGAAACAACTCAATCCATAAAAAAAAAAAAAATCTATAAAAATTTTAATAACTGACCCCAGAATAAACTAAAATTGTAAATTTTCCAGGAAAATACCTAGTATGATACCAAGAAGCCTCTGTCACCTTATTGAAGGACACAGAAAAGGAAAATCTCTAAATGTTCTTTACTATGACATTTGAAAGTGATTCTAAAATATATCTGAAAAAGAATATATAGGAAATTCATTAAGAGTGTTGATAAAAAGAGGACAATAAATGGTATAATTAACAGCTTTCAATTAAACTAAATAGCAGGAGTTATAACCAAGACTTATGTTATTGGGACAAAGAAGGCAAATTAATCAGGACATAAAAGATGAACTCCTAAAATAGACCCATTATGTTAAAATTTAATGCATGATAAAAAGGGAATTTTGTATCTGAAACTCAATGGACAATGAATTCACTTGGCTTACCAATAAAAATAATTTCAGATTATAGTCCTATATCACACAATGCCCTTAAATATACTCCAAATGGGTTAGTACCCTAAGTATAAAAGGTAAGAAAATAAAGACATGAAAGAAAACATAAGAGTATTTTCATAATTTCTAAGTTAGAAAGGATTTAATGCAGAGTAAAGACGCAAAATCCATCTGTAGACAACTGGATATCCCCTTACAGAAGGGTTGTGGGGAGGAGACGACTCAGTCAGGGTGTAGTAGAGTACCAATGAAACATACCACTTTCCCAGCTCTTTGATGCTTCCTCCCCCACACTAGCATGATCCCAATTCTACCTTACTAATCCAGCCAGACCAGAGCATGTGCATGGGTCTAGAGAGAACCTGGGAACACAGAATCAAGGACTGACAAACCCCTCAGGACCAATAATGAGAGTAGCGATACCGGGAGGGCAAGGTGGTGGTAGAAAGGGGGAACTGATCACAATGACCTACATAGAGCAACAGAAAAGTGAAAGGAGACATCAGACTGTGTAAAATGTGAAAAAATAATAATTTCTAAATTATCAAGGGTTCATGAGGGAGGAGGAAAAAAATGAGTTGATACCACAGGCTCAAGTAGAAAGAACATGTTTTGAGAATGATGATGGCAAACAATGTACAAATGTGCTGGGCACAGTGTGTGGATTGTGATACGAGTTGTATGATCTCCCAATAAAATGATTTAGAAAATAATTCACAGCCACAGGGACAGTTCTAGAGTTGCTATGAGTGGGACTCAACTCTGTGGCAATGAGTTGGATTTTTGGTTTGGGTAATGACACTTTTTTATTATTATTACTCATAATTTTATTGGGATCTCTTTTTTATATAAATCATTGTCTTGGGTGGGGGGGGGTCATACAACTCCAATCACGATCAATACATCCGTCAATTGTATACAGTGCACATTTGCACATTTGCTGCCATCATCAATCTTGAATGAGCCTTCTCCCAAGGCTCAATACCAGCTCCGCAATATTTTCCTCCCTCCCCCATGAACCCTTAACAGTTGACAAATTGGGATCAGTGTTAGTCCGGGTAAGCTAGAGAAACAAATCCATTGACACGCATATAGATAAAAGGGTACGGTTTATATATTAGAGGAATAGGACATTAAGAAAACATCCCAACCCAGTCCAGTTCAAAGTCATAAGTCCAATATTAGCTCATATGCCCGATATCAGTCTATAACGTCTCCTTCTAACTCACAAGGTCACAGGACCGTGGTGCAGAGTCCTGGCGCTGACAGGGGTCCCCTCATGGCTCCTCATTTCCAGGACTCAGGGTCCATCAACAGCATCCAATGTGGTAGAGTGATAGAGGCACCTTGGTGCTGGCAGGACTCTCCACATGGCTTCTTCATCTTCAGAGGTCTGGTTCCATCAGGGTAAGGCCATGTGGATTGTCCTCTGGGTCCTTCAGCTCCTCAGACACTGCCATCTTGTCTTGTCCAGGATTCATCGTCTCTGAGATTAACTCCCAACCACTGGGGAGATAGCTTCTCATCTCCATGAGGGAAACATCGCAAGATTTCCCAGAAGTCTCAGAAGGAAGTCATGCCCACACAGAGGCCTCATTGGCTACTCAATGGCTATCTCCAAACATGACCGCCACAGGATCTGTTACAGATGTTATAACATTCCATAATTCAAACAGATCATACATAATTGCACAATTGCTACTACAATCAGTTTCAAAACATTTTCTGGAACTCTTTGATATCAGCTCCTCTTTATTCCTTCCTTCCCCCACTCTTCCGACCAGGAACCCTTATTATTTTTGTTATATATTATTATTCTATTATTATTAATATATTTTATATTATACATTTTTATAACTCACCTTTCAACTATCTGATTTTAAAGGCTACTGCCTAAAGCAATAATTATAAATCTATGTTGATGTGTATAAGATGTATAAATATGTATAATTTGTGATAATAACAGCACAATGGAAGAGGAGTGGGAAGCATATTTACATAAGAGCAAAGTTTTTGTATACTGTCAAAACTAAATTGGTATTATATGGAAAAGAAAAAAATAAAAGCTTTGTATTTTACTCTGAAATAGGACATCACTAAAGGGTGTGGACAAAAGAGTGATATGAAGGCACTCACCTTTTAAAAGAATCAGTCTAGTTGCTGTGTAGATACCAGACAAGAGGTGGGCATTAACTGAGACATTATTGCAGTAAGTCAAGAGAAAAGTGCTGGCAACATGGGCTAAGCTGGTTCCACCAGTGATGACAGATATATTTTGGAACCTGAACTAGGGGAGAGATATTTTGGAACCTAAATCTATTTTGAAGATGGTTTTTAGGACTTACTAATGGATTAGAAATGAGGTGTAAGAGAAAGAAAGGAATCAAAAGCAACTCCAGGTTCTTGCTCTTAACAGCTGGAAATATTTTTTAAGATCAGACAGATATAGAAGCAGCAGGTTGTGGGAGGGGTAAAGGCAAGGTTAACAAAAAACCAGTAAACTCTTCAGGGCTACAATAAATACACTTTGATAGACTAGGAGGAAAATGTTGAAGAAAACTCAAATTCTTGATAAATCCAGACACTTCGGACTGTTTGAGACTAAAGGACTCCCCAAGTGTACTGCCATGACAGAAACCTGAAACCAAAATTATCTCTTGCAATCACCCTTTAGGTGATTAACAGGCTAACGCATAAGATAAAGACTATTGCCCAAGAGTGATGAGCTTCCTTAAAAGAAAGTCTAGTGAACCAAATAGTCAAAAATTAGAAGGTAAAGGGACAGGTTAACTAGAAATATAACTAGAAATGTTACCACCACAACAGAATAAATGAGGATGACACACTGTAAAAATGTAACTAATATCATTGAATACTTTAAAAAGAAATTGTTCAGTGGAATTCTAATTAACTGTGTAAAATTTTACCTTAAACAGAATGAAATGTGATTTATAAGATAATGAGTGTATAATGCCTCACACTACATTTCACACAAATACATGCACCTTGTCTGTTTGCCAACTGTTCCTCTTCCACCCGCAGGAGGCATTTTTCTTAAGTGGTGCTATGCCATTTTCCTGTTCATATGTGACTGTAAAAGTAATATCGGGGCATGTTTACAAAAATACTTGGGATTGGAAGGGCTGTTTGAAAAACAACTCTGAAGACTTGTGTTACCAACATAAACTGCATTGTAAACATTCAAATAGGTCAACTGGCTTGAGAGATATGATAAACAAGAACATCAAACACGCTGCAAAGTCAATTTCTATACATGA